>WNWK01000189.1:230000-270000 GCA_009830355.1 Cherax destructor | reverse complement strand
CTCTTGCCTCTCTCTCATTCTATCTCTCATTCCCCCCTCCCCTTAAACCCTTACCCCCTCCAATGTGTGTCTCACTTCCCCTTCCCCCCTTGACCTCTCCCACCCCCCACGATGCCAACCATTTCAACACAAAGAGGCAAGTGGACGTTTTGTAACATTTCCGGCTCCAAATTGGCAACGGCACGCGCCTAATGACCGCCCACCCACGCCCACTTCCTTCCACGCCCACGTCCACCCACGTCCACTTCCTGGCGATAATGTTGGTCGCGTGGGGGCGCGCTAATCCCCTGCCGGAACTGGCTATGGAGGCTTCCTTTGAAATGCCGCAACAAGATGAAGAAACTGATCATCTCCAGGTGTTTGCCGCAGGTGTTTACCCGTAATTTCCCTTTGACCGGTACCGGGAGATTTTTTTTTATCCTGCTCAACCAGGCTGTTGTTGTTAGCTGCCCGCTGGCCTTCACAGCCTGGTTGATCTGGCACTTGGCGGAATTAGTGATCAAGTTTCCTCTTGCTAATGTAATATTTTTGATATCTGCTGGCAGCATAGTCTTGGACCACGAATGTTGACACGGGGTTCTCTTATTATGCCCATGGCGACCCTGCTTTCTACCGAATTAGTTTTACATTTCCTCACGTAGATCTCTCACACTCCAGCAAGTTATGGTAGTGTGTATACACAAATAACCCTCACATAGGAGAGAGGAGCTTACGACGACGTTTCGGTCTGACTTGGACCATTTAAATGATTCAAATCAGACCGAAACGTCGTGGTAAGGTCCTCTCTGCTATGTGCGGGTTATTTGTGTATTGTTTCAGTCACGGCATTGTGCCAGTCACGGTATTGTTCCAGTCACGGTATTGTGCCAGTCACGGTATTGTGCCAGTCACGGTATTGTGCCAGTCACGATATTGTGCCAGTCACGGTATTGTTCCAGTCACGGTATTGTGCCAGTCACGGTATTGTGCCAGTCACGATATTGTGCCAGTCACGGTATTGTGCCAGTCACGGTATTGTGCCAGTCACGGTATTGTGCCAGTCACGGTATTGTGTCTTTTTGTTCTTTCTAGTGTGTATATTTTGGACGTGGTCCTCCAATATGTTTCATGTGGGTAGTATAATACCAGACGTCCCACTTCCTTACTCTAGAGAATACACTCCAAGTATTTTGAGGAGTTTCCAGTAGTTTAAACGTTGTATTGACCTCATGTTGGCAGTAGACCATCCCGGTACATTGTTCAGCGTGAACAGAGTTGTAAACACAGAATAATGTTCTAGACGTGGGGGTACAAGCCATTTGAACATTACCATCATTATTATTTCTGTTTAGAAAGTTCTCATTATTTTTTCTATGATTTTTTTTTTTTAGCCTTTGCGGCGTTTGGTTTATTGTGTTCACTAAATGCTAGATCATCTGATATTGTTTTCCTAAGCGTTTTGTTTGCTTCTTCTATGAGACAGTCAGTCTGCTTTCTGTATTCTGTGATCTCACATCTCACAAGCTGTGGCTTGTGTTTTTATCTACGTCTGAGAGTGAGGAACGAAAAAGGTTCCAGGACCGTGCCCTGGGGTACTGAACTTTTTACTTTGCTGAGACTGACCTTGTTTACTACCACTCTTAAGGTCGTATTTGCTAGAAATTTAAGGAACTTTTTTCCCATCTTTTCATATTATACGATTTTAGCATCACGTTAGAAGGTCTCACTCCATGGTCACGTCTGTAAACTGCCGTCCCAAAGTCCGTGTAAATTACATCACTGTTATCAATGATAACACTGAAGAGGATCCCAGAAGGGGAGTCGAAATATACAGATCAATCAGCCTCCTGTGTTTCAGTCTTCATGTGGTTATTACTGAGCATTGCCAAGTGTTCATTACACTTATATCTTTGAGTTTTGGTTTCTTTCAAAGCCTCGGAGATTTTGTCGTAACTGAATGGCTATTGGAGGCATAACCCTCCTGCTCTAAGTCTCTGTTAACTTACCGTGCGTCGTGTACATCACATGCTCTTCCCTAAAAATTGTAAGTTGGTGTCTCATCACCCTTAAAAGGCTTTTATGTTTAATGTTACGGTTGCTGGCCATTTTTTTTTTCTATCCCTCTGTTGCCTTCTTTGTGAAGAAAAGTTGCATCTGTTATTATTATTATTATAAGAAAATGATTTGCATATCTCTGGCAGCAAAATAGATGATGAATGTGTGCAATAATTATTGCAGAGTTTAAGAATAATGATGAATCATTATAAGGTAAGTGGACACACACACACACACACACACACACACACACACACACACACACACACACACAAACAGAAGGTAAGTTCAACATAACTCAGGTATTTACACTAGAGATGAGGAGCCGACCTCCCTTCCCTTCACAGCTGGTGTTTCCCCCATCCAACACCAATACACAACTGGCTCCTACTCTCTCTCTCTCTCCAACACACAGCTGGCTCTTCCTCTCTCTCTCTCTCTCTCTCTCTCTCTCCTCCAACACACAACTGGCTCCTTCTTCCTTCTCCAGCATACTCCTGCTGGTTCTTCCTTCGTCCTCCAGTATACAACTGGCTGCTCCTTCTCTGTCTCTCTGTCTCTGTCTCTCTCTCTCTTCTCTCTCTCTCTCTCTCTCTCTCTCTCTCTCTCTCTCTCTCTCTCTCTCTCCAACACACAGCTGGCTCCTCCTCCAACGTGAACACCTCCACCTCGCCCACACACGATGACAGCTGAGATGTGTATCTACGGCTTGTATAAAGCTTAGTGAGTGTGTGTGTGTGTGTGTGTGTCCCAACTACACACACACACACACACACACACACACACACACATACACAATTCGTTTTCATTTTACACTCTCAAAGGCAATGTGCTTCAATCTGTGAGTGCAAAAGGATAATAACTGCGCCTCACTAAAAGCATCATTTGGATAGAATTATCCTACCATTGTGATTCAACAGTCAAATTGCTGCCTCCTCCAGGGAGAATTCTTAACAGGTGAAAGAGGGTCATAAGACCAGGGGACGCCTCTTATCCTTAAATTCACCCTTACCACGCAAGGGATATAAGGTCTGAAATCTCCCTCTCCTCCGGCTTGCGGAAGAGGCTGTATCTCCATAGTTGAGAATATCGATCGTTTAAATACAAAGAACTTTGTGTGGAGCTGAGAGGCCCATTTTCCCTGCTAAATATTTGTATATTCTGCCTTCAAGTACATAATTGCGGCCCAGGAATACTGAATTCGCCCCGGGGGGAAGTCTAATAATCCCCGACTCTCCAGTCTGGGGTCCCAGACACTGGCTGCACCTTGCTCTGTACCAGTGACGCTCCCGTGGCTTGATACCAGTGCTGGCTGCATGTACCAGCGTCTCAATAAAATGCCATAAGCACCAATTTGTGACTTACTCGTCTGTGTATAATGTACAAATCACTTCCCTGCAGCACTTCCCTTCAGCACGCCCCTTCAGCACGCCCCTTCAGCACGCCCCTGCAGCACGCCCCTGCCGGCAAGACAAGGTTAGGTGTCAAGCCATGAGTCACCATCTAGTGGAGCTTTGTTCTTCAGCTGACACGAGTCACCATCTAGTAGAGCTTTGTTCTTCAGCTGACACGAGTCACCATCTAGTGGAGCTTTGTTCTTCAGCTGACACGAGTCACCATCTAGTCACCATCACCATCTTTGTTATTCAGGAAAACTGTTCTTCCTGACGAGGGTGTTTGTTGAACACTGGTCAGTGTGATGGCAGGATAACGTTACAAGGATAAGAATTAGGTAGGGGAAAGAGGTGACAGGATAACTGAATGTATTGAAATGGGAATAAAGTCTATTAAACAACAGCCGGCAAATTTTTCAACCCATTTTTAAGAAAACAAAAGAGAATATTTACATATTTCATATTGTTTGTGAACCAAGACTCCACTATGAGACCTGGCTCCTCCTCCTCCTCCTCATCTTCTTCCTTCTCCTCCTCCTCCTCCTCCTCCTCCTCCTCTTCTTCCTTCTCCTCCTCCTCCTCCTCCTTCTGTAGCCTCCGGCATATCTACGAAGAATAAGTGAACCGGTTCAAGGCAGGAAGCTAATGAAGGAGTTACTATTGTACACTGACACAAAGATCTGAGTCTCAGCACAATGGCTGCCTCTCTTGCAACCCCACCTATCATTGGCCTTATAAGTAAATTATATATCCCTGCCCTATATAAGCTCTATAATTGTGTTTTCCTCCCTCGTGTGTATAAGGGATTATAGGAACTTCTTCAATGTAAGGACGCTGAAAAAATAAAAGAGAAAGCGAATATTTTTCGCGATATCTCACACGATTCTTACTTTAAGAAGAGGTACTGATATTTCCGTTGTTGTTTTTATTACTTAAAATACAACTCTGAGAGTGAATTTGCTTTAAAATGTTGATATGATGTTTACGGAGGTAAATAAACGTTTGGATACAGACACAGACACAGGAACACACACACACACATAAGGAACATAAGGTAGCCATTGCAGTGATGTATAACCCACCACAGAACTGCAGAAGGCCAAGAAAGGAATATGAAGAGAGCAACAGAGCAATGGTGGACACACTGGCTGAGGTGGCAAGAAGAGCTCACTCGAGCAGAGCAAAATTACTGGTTATGGGCGACTTCAACCACAGGGAGATCGATTGGGAAAATCTGGAGCTGCATGGGGGTCCAGAAACATGGAGAGCCAAGAGGATGGATGTGGTACTGGAAAACCTTATGCACCAACATGTCAGAGACACTACCAGAGAGAGAAGAGAGGACGAACCAGCAAGGCTGGACCTCGTGTTCACCCTGAGCAGCTCAGACATTGAGGACATCACATATGAGAGGCCCCTGGGAGCCAGTGACCATGTGGTTCTGAGCTTTGAGTACATAGTAGAGTTACAAGTGGAGAGGGCAACAGGAGTTGAAAGGGAAAAGCCAAACTATAAAAGAGGGGACTACACGGGTATGAGGAACTTCCTGCAGAAGGTTCAGTGGGACAGAGACATGGAAGGAAAGTCAGTAAACGAAATGATGGAATACGTAACAAGAAAATGCAAGGAAGCAGAGAAAAGGTTTGTTCCCAAGGGCAACAGAAATGGAAAAAGTACAGAAGGCAAAGGACCCAGGAAAGTAAGGAGATTAGTCGTAGAGCCAGAAATGAGTGTGCACAGATAAGGAGGGAGGACCAGCGACAGTACGAAAATGACATAGCATCGAAAGTCAAGTCTGACCCGAAACTGATGTATAGTCACATTAGGAGGAAGACAACAGTCGAAGACCAGGTGATCAGACTGAGGAAAGAAGGTGGGGAACTCACAAGAAACGATCAAGAGGTATGTGAGGAGCTCAACACGAGATTTAAGGAGGTATTTACAGTGGAGGCAGGAAGGACTCTGGGAAGACAGTACAGAGTGGGACACCAACAAGGAATATACCAAGTGTTGGATGACATACACACAACTGAGAAGGAAGTGAAGTTGCTCAGTGACCTTGATACCTCAAAGGCGATGGGACGGGACATTTTCCCGTGGGTCCTTAGAGAGGGAGCAGAGATGCTGTGTGTGCCACTAATCACAATATTCAACACATCCCTTGAAACTGGGCAGCTACCTGAGGTGTGGAAAAAGGCAAATGTAGTTCGCATTTTTAAGAAAGGAAACAGAAAGGAGGCACTAAACTATAGACTAGTGTCACTTACGTGTATAGTGTGCAAAGTCATAGAGAAGATTATCAGGAGGAGAATGGTGGAACACCTGGAATGGCACAAGATTATAAACGACAACCAGCACGGATTCATGGAAGGCAAATCCTGTGTCACAAACCTTCTGGAGTTCTATGACAAAGTAACAGAAGTAAGACACGAGAGAGAGGGTGGGTTGATTGCACTTTCTTGGACTGCAGGAAGGCCTTCGACACAATTCCTCACAGGAGATTAGTGCAGAAGTTAGAGAATCAGGCGTGTATAACAGGAAGGGCACTGCAATGGATCAGAGAATACCTGACAGGGAGGCAACAACGGGTCATGGTACGTGATGAGGTATCACAGTGGGCGCCTGTGACGAGCGGGGTCCCACAGGGGTCAGTCCTAGAACCAGTGCTATTCTTGGTATATGTGAATGACATGACGGACGGAATAGATTCAGAAGTGTCCCTGTTCGCATACGATGTGAAGTTAATGAGGAGAATTAAATCAGATGAGGATCAGGCAGGACTTCAAAGAGACCTGAACATGCTGGACACCTGGTCCAGCAACTGGCTTCCCGAATTTAACCACGACAAATGCAAAGTCATGAAGATCGGGGAAGGGCAAAGAAAACAGCAGACAGAGTATAGGCTAGGTGGCCAAAGACTGCAAACCTCGCTCAAGGAGAAAGATCTTGGGGTGAGTATAATACCAAGCACGTCTCCGGAAGCACACATCAACCAGATAACTGTTGCAGCATACGGGCGACTGGCAAACCTGAGAATAGCGTTCCGATACCTTAGTAAGGGATCGTTCAAGACACTGTACACCGTGTACGTCAGGCCCATACTAGAGTATGCAGCACCAGTTTGGAACCCATACCTGGTCAAGCACGTCAAAAAATTAGAGAAAGTGCAAAAGTTTGCGACAAGGTTAGTTCCAGCGCTAAGGGGAATGTCTTACGAAGAAAGGTTAAGGGAAATCGGCCTGACAACACTGGATGACAGGAGGGTTAGGGAAGACATGATAACGACATACAAAATACTGCGTGGAATAGACAATGTGGATAGAGACAGAATGTTCCAAAGAGGAGACACAGAAACAAGGGGTCACAATTGGAAGTTGAAGACTCAGATGAGTCAAAGGGATTTTAGGAAGTATTTCTTCAGCCATAGAGTAGTTAGGAAGTGGAATAGTCTAGCAAGTGATGTAGTCGAGGCAGGAACCATACATAGCTTTAAGACGAGGTATGATAAAGCTCATGGAGCAAGGAGAGAAGGGACCCATTAGCGATCAGTGAAGAGGCGGGGCCAGGAGCTGAGTATCGACCCCTGTAACCACAATTAGGTGAGTACAATTATATGAGTACACACACACACACACACACACACACACACACACACCTTCGACCCATACAAGACACTCTCAGCTTCAAGATATACAAGGCACCTTACAGGTTTCACACACACACACACACACAAACACACACACACACACACACACTTTATGTCCCATAAAAAAACGAGAGGAAATAAAAAGATTATACATAAAATGTTGAAGGATACACATCTGTCCATAACTGTACACACGTGTCCTCTCACACCTGTCCTGTTTCACACGTGTTCCCACGTGTCTTATTCTCCCCTCTCTTCACCCTCCCCTCCTGCAACCCCCCCCTCAGTTTCCCTTTCTTCTCACCCCATTCTCTTCTCTCCTCTCATGTCTCCCTTGCCTTAATCTCCCTTTTCTCCCTCTTCACCCTTCCCTTCTCTACCTTCATCTTCCCCTCACCTTCCTCTCCCCCCTCTCATCACCCTCCTTCTCCTCTCATTCCCTTTCCCCACACACCCTTCTCCTCACCTTCTCCCTTCCCTTAGTCTCCCCTTTCCTCACCTTCTCCCCTTCCCTCACCTCCCCACTCTCTCCATCTCACCCCCCTTCCCCTCACTCTCCTCTCCTGAGGTAATACGCCAACTTGGCATCACTGTGAGGGGGGACCAAGGGATCTGGTATCACTGTATCAACGCCAGGAAGAAATAGATTAGAAACTCTATACAAAGGGATTAGAGACCAATGATATGAGGGCTGGATTCTCGTAACTCTCTCCTCATGGGATTAAATCGCACTCACTGAGCCAACACTCCTGTTAGCACACTTAACCTCAACAGGAGCCAACAGACAAGAGGGTCAACAGGAGCTGATGCTGCTAACAGACAGGAGAGTCAACAGTAACTAGTAATACGAAAAGAGAGAGAGACAGAGACAGACAGACAGACAGACAGAATGAAAGAGAGAGAAAGAGAGAGAGAGAGAGAGATCAAGGTAACATGCACTTCACTTCACAACCTCAATAACAAAATAACAATAATAAAGAACAAGAAGAAGCAACAAGGGCAACAACAACAACGGCAACAACAACCACAGCAACACCCACAACCACAACAACAACAACAACCACAACAACAAATGGAAGCCTGCAACATCCATTGGCAAAATCTGTATCGTAGATGCTTGTCTAAGATACCTCCTGGCTAGGTCCTAGCAGATACCTAGCTAATTCGTAGGTGTCTAGGTTCTATTTAGAGGCGTGTGTGTGGTCTAGGGAGTCCCTGAAGTATGGTTGGCCAACCAGCTGACGTCACCTTAATCCACGCCATTACTCTAGTTCGGAAACCACGCCATTAAAACCAACTTAATTACCTACACCGTGGAGATGGCAAGGTGGATAATGCTACTAAGGAACACGTGTTCACCCAGTTTGTGTGTGTGTGTGTGTGTGTGTGTGTGTGTGTGTGATAGACCCCTCCGCAAGTAATAGTAACTCCAGTACTGCTGGAAGGAAACCCTTGAAGCTGTCGTAGCTACTGAACCCGTAGTATAGAATGCTTGACGATGTCCTCCTCGTCGCCCTAGTGAGGTCTCCCAGCACAGGATGATACATTTCATAGCATTGCTGTAGTGTCCCAGCTCAGGCTCATACATTTGTTGGAAGGAATATGACTAGTGAAAAACTAGCTTGTTGTTGTTCGCACTATGTAGATGTCACACTATAGCAACACACTGCGGATGTTCCCACGACTTACTTCTCATCCCCCACTACACTTCCTCAGTGTCATACCTGACTGTATCATCCTTCGCAGACCATACAGAAATGTGTATAAGAGTGGCAACCATAGACGACACAGGACTTCCAGTGGGCCACTGGCACCACTGTGGTATTTGATGAGGAAATTATTTTAGCTTTTACGTTCGTATAAAAATTAAGGGGGTACAAGCGAGGTCAGAGTACAAGACTAACTCAAATTACAGTACAGAGCGGAAAGCTGACATGAGAGACTTGAGAGCAATAGTCTCGAAGCAGCAGCCCACTTTCATAGATCACAACAAAGTTGTTGTCGAAGACACGAGGAAAATGATAGGTTGGACAGATAAGGAGAACTTTCAAAACAAGAGATGCCAAGCCAATGATGATATTCTTCAGGTCACTCGTACTCTCTCTTCTCTCTCTCTCTCTCTCTCTCTCTCTCTCTCTCTGTCGGCTGGAATACTGTTGTGCACTAATGCCCTCTTAGAGGCAAGTGAAATTGCTAAGCTGGAAAATGTACAGAGAACCTTCACAGCTCATGTATAAACTCAGTCAAGCACCTAAATTACTGGGAGCGCTTCAAATCCCTCAAACTGTACTCTTGAGAACGTAGGCGATAAATATACATCATAATCTACACTTGGAAGATACTAGAGGGATTGGTCCCAAACCTGCGCACAAAAATCACGCCTTATGATAGCTTGGCAGACGGTGCAAAATACCTCCAAAGAAAAGCCAGGGAAGCCACTGGGAATTCAATGAGTGTAAGGGGGTCACGGCTCTTCAGTGTCCTCCCACTGCTCTTAAAGGGAATTACAAACACATATCTAGCTGTCCTAACGAGGGTATGTCGCGGATCAGCTGGGCTACTTCCCTTATGTGTGATTATGTGTCAGTAGTGCCAGATGTCACTAGTGACATGTGTCAGTAGTGCCATGTGTCATTAGAGCCATGTGTCACTAGTGCCATGTGTCACTAGTGACATGTATCACTAGTGATACATGTCAGTAGTGACATTTGTCACTGGTGACATGTGTTACTAGTGACATGTGTCAGTTATGTCATATCTCAGTTATGACACGGCTCCACTACCTCGCTAATGCCTGTTTAGGCTTGAAAATGACACGTGTCTCTCAGCTGTGAGGTGTCATGTGTCACCCTCTGACACTCCCTCACCTCCCCTCACTATGCTCTCTCTCTCTCTCTCTCTCTCTTCTCTCCTCTACATTCCCATTCTCTCTCACGTCTTACCCTTCATTCTATCACTGGATAATTGCATATTTGCACCTCCCCCATTCACTCCCTCTCCTCCTCCTCCCTCAATTCCTCCCACTTCCCTATTCTAGTTTTATCTCTGATTTTTACCTCTGCCTTTCTTTCTCCCTTTCTCACTTTTTTCTCCCACTTTATTTTGCAATTACCGTGAGGTGAACTTCTTCACCTGAGTCCTGGTCGTTAGGGAGAGGTGAGTAGATGACAGAGAGTAACAGGAACCTGTTTGCCGTTACTTGATCTGTTTATGTACGTGTGGGTGGACGGGTGTGGGCGTTTTTCCACGCACGCACACACACACACACACACACACACACACACACACACACACACACACACACACACACACATATTTGTGTATAGTATAAAAGAGAAAATTTGGATTTCTATTATACTGCCTAACTGACAATTTGCAAATTTGATTATAAAATTTATATTGTATACTTCCTACGCGATGACAATAATGCTTCTTCCGATCTGTTTCAAACTTTCAACACTGGTGTAACTTATAATAAGGTTCAATGTAGGTAAATCGGATCAAGCAGTTATTCATACATGCTATTATTATTATTATTTTTAAAATTATTATTTTATTATTATTATTATTATTTTTAATATTATTATTATTTATTATTATTATTATTATTATTATTATTATTATTATTATTATTATTATTATTATTGTTGTTGTTATTGTTATTATTATTATTATTATTGTTATTATTATTATTGTTATTGTTATTATTGTTATTGTTGTTATTGTTATTGTTATTGTTATTATTATTGTTATTATTATTATTGTTATTATTATTATTATTATTATTATTATTATTGTTATTATTATTTTTAATATTATTATTATTTTATTATTATTATTATTATAATTATTATTATTATATTATCGTTATTATTATTATATTTAGGAACTGCATAATGCCGTAGGGGCCCAACAGCGCCTGGGAGCCAATTAGGTTTGATCCGAGGAAGGAAGGATGGCTCCAGTTCCTTGGATGAAGAACCACTCGCCAGCATCAACAGGAGGGTAAGCGCTAGGCGAGTCACGCAGTTCAATAAGCGCCTCGGCACCATAGTTGGTCCGGTCAGGCGTGACGATCGTTAAATCTGGCGTTGTTCACAACCAAACGACCTCCGGGGATGGACTCTACCCTCGCCAGCCCTTACGGACCAGTGGTGTGAGGGGTGGCAAGGTGTGTGGTGGTGTGCGAGTGTGCGTGAGGGTGTGTGAAGGTGTGTGACAGGGTGTGTAAGTGGGTTTGAATGAGTGAGCGAGGATATGTGTGTTCGTATGTACTGATCAATATGTAGCTGCAGAGATTGAGTCTTAACTCCTGGGCCTGCCTTCACCACCTCTCCGTCAAGGTCATTCCACTTCCTGACCACCCTGAGACTGAAGAAGTACTTCCTGATATCTCTGTAGCTAATTTATGTCTACTTCCAGTTGTGCCCTCGAGTACTTGTCTCCCGCCTCTCAAACAGCCTATCCTTGTCTACCCAATGAATACCTTGGAATTTTTTACGTTGTTATCATGTCTCCCCTGATTCTTCTGTCCTTTAATATCGTTAGATTCCATCCGTTAGCCTCTCCTCATAGCTCATGCCCCTTAGCTCAGGAAGAAGCCTTGTTGCATGCCTCTTCACTTTCTCTCGTATCTTAACCTACTTCCTCACGTGAGGGTTCCATACTGGTGCTGCATACTCCAAGATGAACCTAGCATATGTGGCATAAAGCACCCGGAATTACTCTTTGTTGAGATTCCTGAATGTCACTCTTATATTTGTAAGACTAACAATGGCTACAGAGGTCGTCCAATTGATGTGAGCCTCTGGCGATATGTTAGGCACTACACTCACCCCTAGGTCTTTCTCTTTAAGCAAGTTTCGCAGCCTATGTCCTCTTAGTCTGTACTCCATGTCCGGTCTTCTGATCCCTTCCCCAATTTTCATAACCCTGCATCTGCTGGGGTTGAATTCAAGCAGCCACTTACTTGACCAATCTTGCAGTTTCTCCACATCATTTTGCAACCTTTCCCTGTCCTCGTCTGTTATTTTTATTCACCTCATTAGTTTTACATCAGCAAATACTGCTACTTCTGACTCATTCCCAAATGGTTTGTCTTTCACATAAAACAAAAATACTAGCGGTCGTAATACCGACCATTGCGGAACCCCACTTGTTACTTTTCCCCCACCTCTCTGACAGCTCTACCCTGACACTCTTTGCTTCCTTCCCTTAAGGTACTCTTTGATCCACGGGAGTACGTTCCTTGTTATTCTTGCAACACCATTTTCGACCTAGTTTCATGTTGGATACAGTGTCGAAGGCCTTCTTGCAGTCTCTGAAAATGCAATCCACTCATCCCTTTCTCTCCTGTCTAACTAACTTCCGTTATTTTGTTATCGAATTCCAACAGGTGTACTCACCTATTTGTGGTTGCAAGGGTCGATTCACAACTCCTGGCTCCGCCTTTTCTCTGGCCGCTCCTGGATCTTTGCTGGTCGCTACTACTGTGTGTGTGTATACCCACCTAATTGTTGTTGCAGGGGTCGAGTCATATAGCTCGTAGCCCCGCCTCTTCACTAGTCGCTACTAGATCCACTCTCTCCCTGCTCCATGAGCTTTATCATACCTCTTTTTAAGGCTATGTATGGATTCTGCCTCTACTACATCACTCTCCAGAGTGTTCCACTTCCTGACAACTCTATGACTGTGTGAGTGAGTGTGTGTGTGTGTGTGTGTGTGTGTGTGTGTGTGTGTGTGTGTGTGTGTGTGTGTGAGGAGAGAAGACAAGTCAGGTGTGTGAGGGGAGAAGGTAAGTCAGGTGTGAGTGAGAGGAGTGGGGAAGCCATATTGATTGCATTTGTGTGAAAGTAAGCGGAAAGTGTCTTCATAGAGAGTACATTTACTGCTGCGTAAACTCTTTAACGAGCGACAGAAAGTAAAGTCAGTTTCTGCTAACATTAATCGCATCACTTGCGCCTGAATAATAACTTTACAGCTGGAAACGTAACTTGTTTAGAGCCTGTAAAGTAACTTATATGGAGTTTGAAAAGTAACTCGTACGGATTCTGAAAAGTAACTTTTATAAAACTTGAAATAAGTTTTACGACATCAGTTGTGGATTATGTTGCTTATCTGGAGTCTACTTGGAATTGATTTGGGGAGTTATCTCCTCCGTGGCCCGGTCCCAGACCAAGCCTCATGTTATATGCATTTACACACACACACACACACACAGAAGGGTTAGAGGAGACATGATAACGACATACAAAATACTGGGGGGAATCGACAAGGTAGATAGTGACAGGATGTTCCAGAGAGGAAACACAGAAACAAGGGGACACAACTGGAAGCTGAAGACTCAGATGAGTCAGAGGGATGTTAGGAAGCAATTCTTCAGCCATAGAGTAGTTAGGAAGTGGAATAGTTTAGCGAACGATATAGTGGAGGCGGGAACCATACATAGTTTTAAGACAAGGTATGATAAAGCTCACGGAGCAGGGAGAGCAGAGATCCAGTAGCGGACAGTGCAGAGGCGGGGCCAGGAGCTGAGTCTCGACCCCTGCAACCACAATTAGGTGAGTACAGAAAACACACACACACACACACACACACACAAATATATATATATATATATATATATATATATATATATATATATATATATATATATATATATATATATATATATATCGATTCCAGGCTGAGGGACTGATCACCTCAAACTCCTCCTCTCCTTACCCTCTCTGCTCTGTATTGGACTGATGAAGCCACTGTGTGGCGAAACGTTTCTTCAATAAAGATTCCTGTATGTTGCATAAATGTCTCAATCTTCAACTTGTCGGTTTTCAAAACCGACAAATACACATAAATACAGTTACATAAATTATCGTACATAGCAGCATATGTGTAGATTACACAGGATAACCCAATAAAAGTCAGACAAAGTGACTTATTTCCATGGTAATTCAACTGTCTTCTGTAGAGGATGGTAATGTGCTGTGATTTATGTCCCTGTCTATGTCAGATACAAGGATGAATAGGAAGGGAGCGAGTACTGTGCCCTGGGGAACAGCCTTTAACTGTGGCAGCCTCTCCCTTAACTCTATGCGTTATGTTTGCTAGAAAGTTGAAAATCCCATCTTTCCCCTCTGCCAGTTGTGCCTTTTGGGCGCATTTTGTGCGAGATATAAAGAAAAAAGTATTGTTTTATACTGTGGAAGTTAAATATATTTTAAAGTGAGAAGAGAGGGCGGCCACGTGTGGACACTTGCGCACGTGGTCGCTGCTTGTAAATTGACGCTGGTTTAGTGAGGGTTTTACCGTGGTGGGAGAGACGATTTATGGCCAGTCAGGCGATATAACTTACTTCTTCCCTCTCGGGATTATTATTATAATAATAATAATAATAATAATAATAATTATTATTATTATTATTATTATTATTATTATTATTATTATTATTATTATTATTAGGATGTTCCTAGACAATTATTCCACAAACAATATAACTGTCATGAATTATTGAATAAAGACCAGTAATCAGTAATCTCTGAGCAGTGCGGGAGGATAATCGCCCCCCCCCCCACGACCCGGTCTTAGACCGTTCCTAATTGGATAATGAAATATATTTTTTGAATTAATAATTGTTAAGGCACTCTGAGGAGGCTAAAGTGTATGGCGTAAGTGAGTGTCACTGTGCCAGAATACTTCCAAATGGTGTCACACTACTAAATACTAGCCCATACTACGAAATACTATCAAATACTATCACATATACTAAATACTATCACATATACTAAATACCATCACATACTACTAAATATTACTACATACTACGAAATACTATCACATACTACTAAATACTATGTGTGTGTGTGTGTGTGTACTCACCTAGTTGTACTCACCTAATTGTGGTTGCAGGGGTCGAGTCATAGCTCCTGGCCCCGCCTCTTCACTGGCCGCTGGGTCACTCTCCCTGCGCCTTGAGCTTTATCATACCTCTTCTTACAGCTATGAATGGAACCTGCCTCCACTACATCACTTCCTAAACTATTCCACTTCCTGACAACTCTGTGACTGAAGAAATACTTCCTAACATCCCTGTGATCCATCTGAGTCTTCAACTTGCAACTGTGTCCCCTTGTTGTGTCCCATCTCTGGAACATTCTGCCTCTGTCCACCTTGTCAATTCCACTCAGTATTTTATATGTCCTCCAGTGTCGTCAGGTCGATTTCCCTTAACCTCTCCTCGTAGGACATACCCCTTAGCTCCGGGACTAGTCTTGTTGCAAACCTTTGAACTTTCTCTAGTTTCTTTACGTGTTGGCTAGTTGTGGGTTCCAAACTGGTGCTGCATACTGTGTGTGTGTGTGTGTGTGTGTGTGTGTGTGTGTGTGTGTATGTGTGCAAAACGTAGCTACGGTCTCGCCCGTCGCATCACGCTGTAAAGAATGAGTTTCTTATATAACTCAAGAAGAGGATCTGTGAGTCTAAGGATGTGGTCAAGCCTTCCATTACAGCAGTTATAAAGTTTTTTTACGTTCCAGGAGAACTGGAGTTACTATCACTTGGGAACTGCCAACCCTGAGTGTGGTAGGAGGATACAACTTGAAACAAGACACGAGAACAAGGGTGGAGACGTGTTATGGGCAAGGGAGATGAGGTATCAGGAAGGGACAGGAGGTGTCAAGAAGATAGAAGAGGTATCAAGGAGTGGTGTCAGGAAGGTAGAGGAGGTATCAAGAAGGAGAGGAGGTGTCAGGAAGAGAATAGAGGTGTCGGAAAGAGAATGAAGGCGTCAGAAAGGGAAAGGAAGAGTCAGGAAGGGAAAAGAGGTGTTAGGGAGGAACAGGAGGTGTCAGGAAGGGACAGGAGGTGTCAGGAAGGGAGAGGAGGTGTCAGGAATGGAAAGAAGGGGTCAGAAAAGGACAAAAGGTGTCAGGAAGGGAGAGGAGGTGTCAGGAAGGGAGAGGTGTCAGGAAAGGCGAGGAGGTGTCAGGAAAGAGATAGGAGGTGTCAGGAAGGAACAGGAGGTGCCAGGAAGGGACAGGAGGTGTCATGAAGGGACAGGAGGTGTCATGATGGGACAGGAGGTGTCAGGAAGGGACAGGAGGTGTTAGGCATGGCCAGGAGGTGTCAGGAAGCGCTACGCTCATTACCAGCATTTCCTGGGTCTGTGGAGACCCACACACACCAGGGAGATGACATTCCCGGGTAGTGTGAGACTTGGTCACCCCAGCTCCAGGCGGGGAGTGGAGAGGGGAGGGGAGTAGGAAGTGGAGAGGGGAGGGGAGTAGAAAGTGGAGAGGGGAGGGGGTTGGAAGTGGGGAAGGGGATTGGGGAAGGGGGAAGAGAAACAGGAAGGAGGATTTAAGGAGATGGAGGAGGGAAAGACTGGAAAGAGAGGAACTGAAGAGGAAAGGGAGTTTGAAGAAACAGAAGGAGGTAGTTGAAGAAAGAGAGAGCAATAAACAGAAGCAGGAAAATATACGAGGGGGAAGACAGAGGCATTGTGGGAAATTTTTACTCCCTGCCTTTTTATTTACACAGATCAAATTTACCAGCTAAGAGCTGTTATCCACCTCTAGCTTAATTACCAGCTAAGAGTTGTTATCCACCTCAGCTTAATTACCAGCTAAGAGTTGTTATCCACATCAGCTTAATTACCAGCTAAGAGTTGTTATCCACCTCAGCTTAATTACCAGCTAAGAGTTGTTATCCACCTCAGCTTAATTACCAGCTAAGAGTTGTTATCCACCTCAGCTTAATTACCAGCTAAGAGCTGTTATCCACCTCAGCTTAATTACCAGCTAAGAGCTGTTATCCACCTCAGCTTAATTACCAGCTAAGAGTTGTTATCCACCTCAGCTTAATTACAAGCTAAGAGCTGTTATCCACCTCAGCTTAATTACCAGCTAAGAGTTGTTATCCACCTCAGCTTAATTACCAGCTAAGAGTTGTTATCCACCTCAGCTTAATTACCAGCTAAGAGCTGTTATCCACCTCAGCTTAATTACCAGCTAAGAGCTGTTATCCACCTCAGCTTAATTACCAGCTAAGAGTTGTTATCCACCTCAGCTTAATTACAAGCTAAGAGTTGTTATCCACCTCAGCTTAATTACCAGCTAAGAGTTGTTATCCACCTCAGCTTAATTACCAGCTAAGAGCTGTTATCCACCTCAGCTTAATTACCAGCTAAGAGCTGTTATCCACCTCAGCTTAATTACAAGCTAAGAGCTGTTATCCACCTCAGCTTAATTACCAGCTAAGAGTTGTTATCCACCTCAGCTTAATTACAAGCTATGAGCTGTTATCTACCTCAGCTTAATTACCAGCTAAGAGTTGTTATCCACCTCAGCTTAATTACAAGCTAAGAGCTGTTATCCACCTCAGCTTAATTACAAGCTAATAGCTGTTATCCACCTCAGCTTAATTACCAGCTAAGAGCTGTTATCCACCTCAGCTTAATTACCAGCTAAGAGTTGTTATCCACCTCAGCTTAATTACAAGCTAAGAGCTGTTATCCACCTCAGCTTAATTACCAGCTAAGAGTTGTTATCCACCTCAGCTTAATTACCAGCTAAGAGCTGTTATCCACCTCAGCTTAATTACCAGCTAAGAGTTGTTATCCACCTCAGCTTAATTACCAGCTAAGAGTTGTTATCCACCTCAGCTTAATTACCAGCTAAGAGTTGTTATCCACCTCAGCTTAATTACCAGCTAAGAGTTGTTATCCACCTCAGCTTAATTACCAGCTAAGAGTGGTTATCCAACTCAGCTTAATTACCAGCTAAGAGCTGTTATCCACCTCAGCTTAATTACCAGCTAAGAGCTGTTATCCAACTCAGCTTAATTACCAGCTAAGAGCTGTTATCCAACTCAGCTTAATTACAAGCTAAGAGTTGTTATCCACCTCAGCTTAATTAGAAGCTAAGAGCTGTTATCCAACTCAGCTTAATTACCAGCTAAGAGCTGTTATCCACCTCAGCTTAATTACCAGCTAAGAGCTGTTATCCACCTCAGCTTAATTACCAGCTAAGAGCTGTTATCCACCTCAGCTTAATTACCAGCTAAGAGCTGTTATCCACCTCAGCTTAATTACCAGCTAAGAGCTGTTATCCACCTCAGCTTAATTACCAGCTAAGAGCTGTTATCCACCTCAGCTTAATTACCAGTTAAGAGCTGTTATCCACCTCAGCTTAATTACCAGCTAAGAGCTGTTATCCACCTCAGCTTAATTACAAGCTAAGAGCTGTTATCCACCTCAGCTTATTTCAAAGCCCAGCTCTATCTGAGGTATAATACCAGCCCCCCCAAGATGCGACCCACAACAGTCTGGTAACATCCAGGTACCTACTTACTGCTAGGTGAACAATGGCAGCAGGTGTAAGGAAAGATGCCCAACGTTTCCACCCATGCCGGGGTTCGACCCACGGCACTCAGTATGCGAGCTGAGTGCGCTACCAGCCGAGCCACTTAAAAGTTTGCTCCGATTGGTAAATATCCTAAATTTGCTTACAACATTCAAGACAACAGTAGATATAGTGACTATACAGTAGTTACATGTATACACGGACACACAAAAGGCCTAGAGCCTAGGCCTTTTAAGTATCGTAATAATGATGGTAGAATTACCGACAATATGTTAGGTAAAAGGACATAAGTGCAACTAATTTGACATTTTATTGTGGCAACGTTTCGCTCACCAGGAGCTTTGTCAAGCCGTTACGGCTTGGCAAAGCTCCTGGAGAGCGAAACGTTGCCACAATAAAATGTCACATTATGTATGCACAAGGTGTTGCGGTACCGTCCACACCATGATAAACTACCATCTTCCTCCACTAAATCTAAAAATGTCCAGGAAACAAGTTTACTGGGCAGAAACACTCAACGTGTGAGTCAACATGACACAATAAACACAGTAACCAGGGAACGGGATGGGCTTTGAACTCACGGCGAGTCGGAAAATATGTCACCTTGGCTTTTTTTTTTTTTTTTTTGGGGGGGGGTTATCCTAGGTAATGTATACATGTAACTATGTATGATAATTTGTGTAACTGTATTTATGTGTACCTGTACCTAGAGAAACTTACTTAAGTGAACGCTAATATTCACAGTTTTAAGACTCACTCACCGTGGGTTTAAATCCCACCCGTCCCATGGCTTGTTTACAATCGTGTTACTTCGATTTTGAGAGTCAGGAATCACATTAATTTTCCGCCCCTGTCCTAAAATTGAGACACTAACAGCGGCATCAACTTTCCTGGCTCTTGCAACACTCGTATAACACTACCTTCAAAAAATATCATCACATAAATGCTGCAAATTCAAAGTATTTAAAAAAAAATACATACAATTTTGGTTATGTGCGTAAATTGTTTACCAAAAATTCGCAGTCATGGGAGGAACCTCATTGTGGCCCTTGCTTTTTCACCATGTTTATTTCTCATATATTCTCCCATAACTCACTCCGGTTTGGTGTGCATAATTTTTTTTCTTTGGTATTTACTGAATAGGGTGATTATTGTTGTATTTACATCCTTTATTGTCGGCCGAAGAGCGACTAGTTGAGTCTGGCTTCACGGCACCTTTAACTGTCAGTTTGTAAGATAGGCCACACCATGGTTCTTAATTCTTACAGTCTGTAAGATCTGATGTAGCAACATTATGGTGGCGATGGTGGTAGTGGTGATGTGTGATGGTGATGGTGTTGCTGGTGGTGACAATGGTGGTGTCGTCCTGGGAAGAACAGTGTTCTGTTTCCCTCACTGGTAATTCAGGTCTGGGGCCGTAACATGAGGCTTTTTCCACCCTTCTTCCCGTGACCACCTTCAAACAGCCTGGTCTGAGACCAGACTTCAGAGTACCTCTACTCCAGCAACCTGGTCTGAGGCCAAACTTCCTTGTTGACCGTTTGATCAACGAGGCTGTTGCAGTAAGCGGTCAGGAGACCTACGTAACTTGTCTCCCAGTTTCCTTATCTCTCTGTCTGTTGAAATGTCTCCCTTCCATGCATCCCTCCCTCTCTCCCTCCCTCCCTCTCCTCTCCACACCTCCCTCCTTCCCTCCCCTCCTCTCCACACCTCCCTCCTTCCCTTCCCTCCTCTCTACACCTCCCTCCCTCCTCCCTAACACAACAAACCAAAATATCAGACTGTAATATTACTTTACAGATACCATATATCTGTATATCATGACTGCTAATTCCCTTGCCTTTCCTGCCTACCCCTTCTTTCCCCCTTCCTATCTCCTTTCCTCCCTCCCTCCTCTCTCCCATCTCCTCCCCTGGTCTCCAACATCACCCCTCCCCCGGTGTCTACTAGACATCCAGGCGTCAGTGTGTGAACCTTCACTACACTGTGTGTGGGTGAGGTCAAGAACCTTCACTATACTGTGTGTGGGTGAGGTCAGGAACCTTCACTATACTGTGTGTGGGTGAGGTCAGGAACCTTCACTATACGTGTGTGGGTGAGGTCAGGAACCTTCACTATACTGTGTGTGGGTGAGGTCAGGAACCTTCACTAACACTTGTGTGGGTGAGGTCAGGAACCTTCACTACACTGGTGTGGGTGAGGTCAGGAACCTTCGCTACACTGTGTGTGGGTGAGGTCAGGAACCTTCACTACACTGTGTGTGGGTGAGGTCAGGAACCTTCGCTACACTGTGTGTGGGTGAGGTCAGGAACCTTCACTACACTGTGTGTGGGTGAGGTCAGGAACCTTCACTACACTGTGTGTGGGTGAGGTCAGGAACCTTCGCTACACTGTGTGTGGGTGAGGTCAGGAACCTTCGCTACACTGTCAGTTAGTGTTACTATTTAGTGTCACTGTTACTGTTACTGTTTAGTCTACCTATCTGGAGTGTACCTGGAGAGTTTTCGGGGATCAAAGCCTGATCAACCAGGCTGTTGCTGCTGGCCTCACGCAGTTCAACGTGTGAAGCACAGCCCGTCTGGTCAGGAACTAACCTGAGCCTATCAAATTCCTTCATGAAGACAGCCAGGGGTCTATTGGCAATCCCTGTTATGTATGGTGGGAGGCTACTGAATAATCCTGGGCCCCTTATATAAATGTGTTGTCTCTCAGTGTACTCATGGCGCCCCTGGTTTTCAATGGAGCATATTGCACCGTCTGACAAGCCTCTTCCTTTCGTAGGAAGCGATTTCTGTCTCTCTAACATAATCCAGGTGTAAACTATACTGTATCTTTCTCGCCTCTGTTCCAAAGAGCACAAATCAAGAGATCTCTAAAATTCCCAGTAATTTAGGTGCTTGACCGAACTTATACGTGCTGTTTCGCTTGTCTGTAAAGGGGCTGTTAGTGTACAGCAGTATTCCAGCCTAGAGAAAACAGGTGAAATAAATATGATAGTTGGCTTGTCATCCCTTGTTTTGAAGGTTCTCGTTATCCATCCTATCATATTTCCTCTTGGATGCGTTAATGACACTGTTGTGATTCTTGAAAGTAAGATCTTCTGACATTATCACTACTAATTCCCTCACGTTAGTAGTTACAAAAGCTAACACGGGACCAGTTAATGTTACTTTTACCAGATAATGTCTTCCACTGGGTGGTATTGCCTAATTCATGACCCCTCAGTGCCAGGTGGGGTCAGTGAGAATCAGTCCCAGGTGTAGGAGGTCACGAAGATGAAACTATTTGACCGTCAGTGCCAGGTGGGGTCATGACCCCTCCGTTCTAAATGTTTGGGGTCACGGTGTCTAAGTGCCATGAGTGGAGGTCACGAAGACGACATTACTTGACTTCTCAGTGCCAGGTGTGGTCAGTGAGAATCAGTGCCAGGTGTTGGAGGGTCACGGAGCTACAATAGGCAGTGACTCCCTCAGTGCCATGGGGGTCAAAGGATCACTCTTGACCTTTCACCCACATCATTCAAGGAGAAGGAAGGATGAAGGGAGGAGAGGAGGGTAGGTAAACAGACTTGCTGGAGGGCTCTTGATCCTAGGAATTGGAGCTATCCTCTTCCTCGGATCTCGCTAATTTACCCCTTATTCCCTTGTGGTTTAATCTAACAGCCTCAAGCATCACCAAGCGGGAAGGTAACAGTGGCACCAGAGTGGCACTCCAAACAGCAGAGTGACACTCCAAACAGCAGAGTGACACTCCAAACACCAGAGTGACACTCCAAACACCAGAGTTGCACTCCAAACACCAGAGTGGCACTCCAAACACCAGAGTGGCACTCCAAACACCAGAGTGACACTCAAAGGCATCAATCCAAGCTAGTCAATTAACGGGTGCCACACATTATTATTATTATTATAGTTATTATTATTATTATTATTATTATTATTATTATTTTATTATTATTATTATAGTTATTATTATTATTATTATTATTATTATTATTATTATTATTATTATTATTATTATTATTATTATTATTATTATTATTATTATTATTATTATTAGAGGTTAGTAATATACTGAGACGGTTGAAAAAGCAGGAGATTCTGAGTTGTTTAGTATGTCAGTGTTGAGACAAGTGGGGAAGTCCTCTGGAGGTGTTCTGTCCCTCAGTCTAGACGAAAGGTGTTCAGTTCTGTGGTACGTCAGTGTAAAACTGAACACCTTCCATGAAACTAAGGGTCTGAAAACTTCAAGATAACTTCTCTACTTCTGTCAAGACCGACAGACTGAAACCTCCAACATCTTCACCTTTTCGTCAGTCTTAATATATTACTCACCTCCGAATTCGACTGACGAATCTTGTTGCGTAGAAAAAACGTTTCGGCAATACAGATAGAGAAATGTTGCACATGTGTTTTGTTTACAACGCTCCGTCAAGACCCAGCCCAGCAGACAGTACCAACGCTCCGTCAAGACCCAGCCCAGCAGACAGTACCAACGCTCCGTCAAGACCCAGCCCGCAGACGACCAACGCCCTAAGACCCTATCCCGGGTTAACAACGCCTCAAGACACCAGCGGAAGACAGTACCAGAGTCCTCAAACAGCAGATGACACCCCAACCCAGAGTGACTCAACACCAGATCCTCAAACCCAGTCCTCAAACAGAGTCACTCCAAACCCAGAGACAAACAAGTCACTCAAGATCAACCAACAGTATTCGGCCCACATTATTAATTATATAGATATTATATTATATATATTATTATATTTTTATAATTTTAAGATATAAGATATACAATGTAAGATATAGCAGAAGTAAATAATAAACAGGTAGAAATACTGAACGTGAAAACCCAGGAGATCAAGTGTCAAGAGCCAGTGTTGAGCCCAAGTCGTCAAGTCCTCGGAGGTGTTCGTCCCCAGCAGCAAAGGTTCAGCTGTAGACCCAGCCCAAACAGTACACCTCCTGAAGCAAGGACGAAAGCTTCAAGACCCACCCAAGACGACAACTCCTCAAGACCACCCGCAGACAGTACCACCTCCGTCAGACCACCCGCAGAAAAACGTCCGTCAAGACCAGCAGGAGACAGTACCAACGCTCCGTCAAGACCCAGCCCAGCAGACAGTACCAACGCTCCGTCAAGACCCAGCCCAGCAGACAGTACCAACGCCCGTCAAGACCCAGCCCAGCAGACAGTACCAACGCTCCGTCAAGACCCAGCCCAGCAGACAGTACCAACGCTCCGTCAAGACCCAGCCCAGCAGACAGTACCAACGCTCCGTCAAGACCCAGCCCAGCAGACAAGTACCAACGCTCCGTCAAGACCCAGCCCAGGAGACAGTACCAACGCTCCGTCAAGACCCAGCCCAGCAGACAGTACCAACGCTCGTCAAGACCCAGCCCAGCAGCAGTACCAACGCTCCGTCAAGACCCAGCCCAGCAGACAGTACCAACGCTCCGTCAAGACCCAGCCCAGGAGACATACCAACGCTCCGTCAAGACCAGCCCAGCAGACAGTACCAACGCTGTCAAGACCCAGCCCAGCAGACAGTACCAACGCTCCGTCAAGACCCAGCCCAGCAGACAGTACCAACGCTCCGTCAAGACCCAGCCCAGCAGACAGTACCAACGCTCCGTCAAGACCCAGCCCAGCAGACAGTACCAACGCTCCGTAAGACCCAGCCCAGCAGACAGTACCAACGCTCCGTCAAGACCCAGCCCAGCAGACAGTACCAACGCTCCGTCAAGATCCAGCCCAGCAGACAGTACCAACGCTCCGTCAAGACCCAGCCCAGCAGACAGTCAGTACCAACGCTCCGTCAAGACCCAGCCCAGCAGACAGTACCAACGCTCCGTCAAGACCCAGCCCAGCAGACAGTACCAACGCTCCGTCAAGACCCAGCCCAGCAGACAGTACCAACGCTCCGTCAAGACCCAGCCCAGCAGACAGTACCAACGCTCCGTCAAGACCCAGCCCAGCAGACAGTACCAACTCCGTCAAGACCACCCAGCAGACAGTACCAACGCCGTCAAGACCCAGCCCAGCAGAACAGTACCAACGCTCCGTCAAGACCCAGCCCAGGAGACAGTACCAACGCTCCGTCAAGACCCAGCCCAGCAGACAGTACCAACGCTCCGTCAAGACCCAGCCCAGCAGACAGTACCAACGCTCCGTCAAGACCCAGCCCAGCAGACAATACCAACGCTCCGTCAAGACCCAGCCCAGCAGACAGTACCAACGCTCCGTCAAGACCCAGCCCAGCAGACAGTACCAACGCTCCGTCAAGACCCAGCCCACAGACAATACCAACGCTCCGTCAAGATCCAGCCCAGCAGACAGTATCAACGCTCCGTCAAGACCCAGCCCAGCAGACAGTACCAACGCTCCGTCAAGACCCAGCCCAGCAGACAGTACCAACGCTCCGTCAAGACCCAGCCCAGCAGACAGTACCAACGCTCCGTCAAGACCCAGCCCAGCAGACCGTACCAACGCTCCGTCAAGACTCCAGCCCAGCAGACAGTACCAACGCTCCGTCAAGACCCAGCCCAGCAGACAGTACCAACGCTCCGTCAAGACCCAGCCCAGCAGACAGTACCAACGCTCCGTCAAGACCCAGCCCAGCAGACAGTACCAACGCTCCGTCAAGACCCAGCCCAGCAGACAGTACCAACGCTCCGTCAAGACCCAGCCCAGCAGACAGTACCAACGCTCCGTCAAGATCCAGCCCAGCAGACAATACCAACGCTCCGTCAAGATTCAGCCCAGCAGACAGTATCAACGCTCCGTCAAGACCCAGCCCAGCAGACAGTACCAACGCTCCGTCAAGACCCAGCCCAGCAGACAGTACCAACGCTCCGTCAAGACCCAGCCCAGCAGACAGTACCAACGCTCCGTCAAGACCCAGCCCAGCAGACAGTACCAACGCTCCGTCAAGACCCAGCCCAGCAGACAGTACCAACGCTCCGTCAAGACCCAGCCCAGGAGACAGTACCAACGCTCCGTCAAGATCCAGCCCAGCAGACAGTACCAACGCTCCGTCAAGACCCAGCCCAGCAAACAGTACCAACGCTCCGTCAAGACCCAGTCCAGCAGACAGTCAGTACCAACGCTCCGTCAAGACCCAGCCCAGCAGACAGTCAGTACCAACGCTCCGTCAAGACCCAGCCCAGCAGACAGTACCAACGCTCCGTCAAGACCCAGCCCAGCAGACAGTACCAACGCTCCGTCAAGACCCAGCCCAGCAGACAGTCAGTACCAACGCTCCGTCAAGACCCAGCCCAGGAGACAGTACCAACGCTCCGTCAAGACCCAGCCCAGCAGACAGTACCAACGCTCCGTCAAGACCCAGCCCAGCAGACAGTACCAACGCTCCGTCAAGACCCAGCCCAGCAGACAATACCAACGCTCCGTCAAGACCCAGCCCAGCAGACAGTACCAACGCTCCGTCAAGACCCAGCCCAGCAGACAGTATCAACGCTCCGTCAAGACCCAGCGCAGCAGACAATACCAACGCTCCGTCAAGATCCAGCCCAGCAGACAGTATCAACGCTCCGTCAAGACCCAGCCCAGCAGACAGTACCAACGCTCCGTCAAGACCCAGCCCAGCAGACAGTACCAACGCTCCGTCAAGACCCAGCCCAGCAGACAGTACCAACGCTCCGTCAAGACCCAGCCCAGCAGACAGTACCAACGCTCCGTCAAGACCCAGCCCAGCAGACAGTACCAACGCTCCGTCAAGACCCAGCCCAGCAGACAGTACCAACGCTCCGTCAAGACCCAGCCCAGCAGACAATACCAACGCTCCGTCAAGATCCAGCCCAGCAGACAGTACCAACGCTCCGTCAAGACCCAGCCCAGGAGACAGTACCAACGCTCCGTCAAGACCCAGCCCAGCAGACAATACCAACGCTCCGTCAAGATCCAGCCCAGCAGACAGTACCAACGCTCCGTCAAGACGCCGAGACAGTACCAACGCTGTCAAGCACTAGAGACAGTACCAACGCTCCGTCAAGACCCAGCCCAGGAGACAGTACCAACGCTCCGTCAAGATCCAGCTCATAAGACAGTACCAACGCTCCGTCAAGACCCAGCCCAGCAGACAGTACCAACGCTCCATCAAGACCCAGCCCAGCAGACAGTACCAACGCTACGTCAAGACCCAGCCCGGGAGACAGTACCAACGCTCCTCAAGACCCAGCCCAGCAGACAGTACCAACGCTCCGTCAAGATCCAGCCCAGGAGACAGTACCAACGCTCCGTCAAGACGCAGCCAGCAGACAGTACCAACGCTCCGTCAAGATCCAGCCCAGCGAGACAGTACCAACGCTCCGTCAAGACCCAGCCCAGCGAGACAGTACCAACGCTCCGTCAAGACCCAGCCCAGCAGACAGTACCAACGCTCCGTCAAGACCCAGCCCAGGAGACAGTACCAACGCTCCGTCAAGACCCAGCCCAGCAGACAGTACCAACGCTCCGTCAAGACCCAGCCCAGGAGACAGTACCAACGCTCCGTCAAGATCCAGCCAGCAGACAGTACCAACGCTCCGTCAAGACCCAGCCCAGCAAACAGTACCAACGCTCCGTAAGACCCAGTCCAGCAGACAGTCAGTACCAACGCTCCGTCAAGACCCAGCCCAGCAGACAGTCAGTACCAACGCTCCGTCAAGACCCAGCCCAGCAGACAGTACCAACGCTCCGTCAAGACCCAGCCCAGCAGACAGTACCAACGCTCCGTCAAGACCCAGCCCAGCAGACAGTACCAACGCTACGTCAAGACCCAGCCCAGCAGACAGTCAGTACCAACGCTCCGTCAAGACCCAGCCCAGCAGACAGTACCAACGCTCCGTCAAGACCCAGCCCAGCAGACAGTACCAACGCTCCGTCAAGACCCAGCCCAGCAGACAGTCAGTACCAACGCTCCGTCAAGACCCAGCCCAGCTGACAGTCAGTACCAACGCTCGCCTGTCACTCACACTCACATTCTGACACTCGTCACTTTCAGCAACGAGTTAAAAGAAAATGCAAGTGCTTGTCAAGTGACCCTGAGAGAGGGGGATGGAGAAGCCTCAACCGGAAAGGTATGCGCCTCTGTGTAGGCTTCACTTGTCACTGTTCACCAGAACATTGCTGCCTCACAAGAACAGTCCCTGTAGGGAGCTTTGTGTGTGTGTATGTGTGTGTGTGTGCGAGGCGAGAAAGCCTGCAGAAAAACACAAAGAGACGACGAGACAGCTTTGCAAAGTGAGATCAATTGCAAAGTCGTTCATTTGCAACAGAGAGGAGAGAGAGATTCGTTTTCTACTACCCCCCTCCTCCCATATCACTATCCTCCCCCTTCCCTCCTTCCCTCCCCGAGCCGCCTTTCCTTTCCAGTGAGGCTCAAAATCTTTGAAAGGTGATTCTTCGTGTCCCGGGAATTACCAAAACGACACTGCCAGTGATAAGATTTGTTGCCTACCAGAGTCTAGGTCACACACTCACACACACACAGTAGAGGCCAGGGAAGAGGCGGGGCCAGGAGCTATGACTCGACCCCTTCAACCACAGCTAGGTGAGTACACACACACACACATAAATATATATATATATATATATATATATATATATATATATATATATATATATATATATATATATATATATATATATATATATATATATATACACACAGAAGGGTGGACGCGGACTCGAACTTCGGAGCGCAACGTGACACACGAAATCGTATGACACGATTGCAAACAAACCATACCACGGGTGGGGTTCGAACCCATCGCTCTACCGTCTCGGTTGCCCACGCCTCTAATAGGAAGGAATAGAACTCTCAATTCGCGGACCGCGGTTCGAGCCCCTCCTCCACCCTCTTGTTTATTCATTGACAATTGTTTATTACAATTTAATTTGAAATCATAGACAATTTGACCTTGAATTAGGTAAGAGTAGATCTACTGCTAAAGTTCCTGGGCCGAGCGAACGAGTTTAGCTGGGTTTCAGTTAGTGCCTCTTTTGGAGTATAATGCAGTAAGTATTACTTCTGAATCCTTCCTATTAGAAGCCTGAGAGAGAGAGAGAGAGAGAGAGAGAGAGAGAGAGAGAGAGAGAGAAAGAGAGAGAGAATACCAATTAGGTAAAGGAACCACCAACAAAATACCGAAAGGGAAACGCGTGAAAATTACCAACACGAACTTCGCTCCGGAAGCCAATTTGTCGCTAAACGCCGATAACTGATAAGAATAATCCCTGGCAGGGAGAGAGGAGGGAGGGAGAGAGGGAGAGAGGGAGGGAGGGAGAGAGGGAGGGAGGGAGGGAGGGAGGGAGGGAGAGAGGGAGGGAGGGAGAGAGGGAGGGAGGGAGAGAGGAGAGAGGGAGGGAGGGAGGGAAAAAGGGAGAGAGATCATTAGAGTGGTGAGACACAGGAATTTAACAATAATGTTGATGGTCGCCTCAGTACCAGTGAGAACATGCAGATTATCTCTATATTCCTTTTTCTCTCTTTTTATGTATCTCTCGTGTAATTTCTCTCTCTCTCTCTCTCTCTCTCTCTCTCTCTCTCTCTCTCTCTCTATCTCTCTCTCTGCAAAGTATATGTTATAAGTTATATAATATGAGAACACAGACGGATAGTATAAAGAACCCCCCCCAAAAAAAAAACAATAAGAGAAATCAGTAAAGATTTCTTAGTTACAAAAAAAAAGAATAAGAGGAAAAAAAATATTTACGGAGTATAAAAAAATCGAGAAAGATACCAGCAACAATTTCTTGTAGAACCTGAAGTAGACTGCTGGTCTACACGAAGTCTACTCGAGGTCTACATGATATCTACACGATGTCTACACGAAATCTACAGATCTACACGAGATCTACAGGTCTACACGAGATCTACAGGTCTACACGAGATCTACAGGTCTACACGAGATCTACAGGTCTACACGAGATCTACAGGTCTACACGAGATCTGCAGGTCTACACGAGATCTGCAGGTCTACACGAGATCTACAGGTCTACACGAGATCTACAGGTCTACACGAGGACTACAAGAGGTCTACATGAAGTCTACAAGAGGTCTAGAAGAGGTATACAAGAGGTCTATATGGGGTATACAAGAGGTCTACAAGAGTTCTACATGAGAAAATCTGTCACTAGACGTGAGGAAGACGTTTCGCCCACTATTGGCTCTTTTCAGTTCAATACGGAGATAATATACGAAGACAGTTGAAGACAAGGTAATCAGTCCCACAGCCTAGAAATTTGTGTTATAAACACCCAATTCAAGTGAGCTCTTGATTAAAATAATTGGACCTGTCTTCCCATCCCTGAATCACACCTAATTGCTCCCCCCATTACCCCCAGGAGCTGTAAGACTCCTACGGATTTAGTGCTCTCTGTCAAGGAATTATATGAGGAAGTGAACTCTGAAGATGGGGCGCCATGAACGCAGCTCTGCGCCTCAATTATAAATTGCTAAACAGAATCGGGCTATATTTTAAGTTGTACAAATAGGTGCGTGAAATAGGTACGCATGTAAGCGTGACGTCTACCAATTAAAAAAAGGAACGGTGTTCGGATTTCCCACTCTGAACCGGAAGCACAAAGCCATAACTCCCATCTCTCCCACAACCTCCCCATTGCCACGTCCCCCTACCCTCCGCCCCATTGCCACGTCCCCCTATCCCCTAACCCCATTCTCACGTCCCCCTCCCCTTTCCCACGCCTCCTTCCCTTTGCCCCTGCTTCCTCCCCTCACTGAAAAACAAAAGCCCAATAAAAGAGATTAGTTAGCACTGGTGTCTGTGTCGGGTGAGAGGCGGAAAAATCGCAAGGTGTAAATAATAGTTGGGGTCAAGAGATGCCTTAACCACCAGGGATCAATTAGGGCGGCGTTCCTGTTGACTAGACGCTGCTAACTGGACCATAGGAGGGGTTGGTCGCTGTGCCTGTGATTGGCCAACCATGGAGCTTCCGCTGAGACAATTGACAGGTAGTTAGAGGGCCGGAGGTGCCGCCTCTTAATTAGCTTGTTAAGGTGCGGAGGCTGGGGGCAATTTCATCTTCCGTGTGGTATCTCTGAGGAGCTTAAACCCCACACGTGGACACATTCTTCCAATCTTTATATATATATATATATATATATATATATATATATATATATATATATATATATATATATATATATATATATATATATATATATATATATATTATATATATATATATATATATATATATACACATACATACATATAAATGCTTTATTAATAGACAGAATACATTTGTAGAAAACACAAACATGAACATGAAAACAATGGTACAATATGTCAGAGATTATGAATCTCCTCCAGCTCCTCCGAAGCCGGACGCGAGCCAAGTATGCAGCATGCGTTTCCTCTGGATGGCCACGCTGAGACGCTGGAACATGAACGTGGCTGCCCTTGGGTCCTTGGTGGTGTATATATATATATATATATATATATATATATATATATATATATATATATATATATATATATATATATATATATATATTTAAATATATATACAAGCTATTGAGCCGAAAACTGCAAAGCTCACTCAAAGGAAAAAGATCTTGGGGTGAATATAATACCGATCACATTTCCTGAGACACACATCAACCAGATAACTGTTGCAGCATATGGGCGCCTGACAAACTTAAGAATAGCATTCCGACACCTCAGTAAGGAATCGTTCAAGACTCTATACACCGTGTACGTCAGTCCCATATTGGAGTATGCAGCACCAGTTTGGAACCCACACCTGGTGAAGCACGTCAAAAAATTAGAGAAAGTGCAAAGGTTTGCAACAAGACACTAGTCTTGTTGCAAGGTTAGGAGAAATCGACCTGACGAAACTGGAGGACAGGCTGGATAGGGAAGACATGATAACGACATATAAATATTGCGAGGAATTGACAAGGTGGACAAAGACATTATGTTCCAGAGATGTGACACAGAAACAAGGGGTCACAATTGGAAGTTGAAGACTCAGATGTGTCAGAGGGATGTTAGGAAGTATTTCTTCAGTTAGAGAGTTGTCAGTAAGTGGAATAGTCTGGCAAGTGACGTAGTGGATTCAGGAACCATACATAGCTTTAAGGTGAGGTATGATAAAGCTCATGGAACAGGGAGAGAGAGGACCTAGTAGCGATCAGGGAAGAGGCGGGGCCAGGAGCTGAGTCTCGACCCCTGCAACCACAATTAGGTGAGTACACAGTGTCTAATCGACATGTGCCTAGGACAAAATGGTAACACACACACACACACACACACACACACACACACACACACAACACAACACTCAGGACGTCCCTTACCAAAATCGGGTGACCTGATTATAGAGACGGAACGTGTGAGAGTAACGGTGTGATCGTCCGGTGTGATCGTCCGGTGTGATCGTCCGGTGGGATCGCTTACAGCGATACATAGCGCCACCACACCGATACATAGTGCCACACACAGATATATAGTGCCACACACTGATACATAGCGACACACAGATATATAATGCCATACACTGATACATACTGCCACACACAGATACATTGTGCCACCCCACCGATACATAGTGCCACACAAAGATACATAGCGCCATACACAGATACATAGTGCCACACGGATAAACAGTGTCACAAACAGTGCCACACTGTCGGCACTCCTGGCCCCCTCTTCTGCGCCTCCGTCATGTTTGGTAAACCAAAATATGTAACGGGCGCGGCGCTGGGGTGTGGGCGGCGGGCGTGTATGATGTCAAGGAGGCGTAGGGCGGTGCCACGCTCGCGGAGCGCCCATCCCCGGGCGGGGAGGTGACGAGGGGTAGGCAAAGCAAAGGAGACCGACTGACAGGTAATATTAGATCTGAAATGATGTGTTTCAGAACCTGTGTGTGTGTGTGTGTGTGTGTGTGTGTGTGTGTGTACTCACCTAGTTGTACTCACCTAGTTGTTGTTGCAGGGGTCGACACATAGCTCCTGGCCCCGCCTCTACACTGGCCGCTACTGGGTCACTCTCCCTGCGCCATGAGCTTTATCATACCTCTGCTTAAAGCTATGTATAGAACCTGCCTCCACGACATCGCTTCCCAAACTATTCCACTTCCCGACCACTCTGTGACTGAAGAAATACTTCCTAACATCCCTGTGATTCATCTGAGTCTTCAACTTCCAACTGTGTCCCCTTGTTGCTGAGTCCCATCTCTGGAACATTCTGTCCCTGTCCACCTTGTCAATTCCTCTCAGTATTTTATATGTCGTTATCATGTCCCCCCTATCTCTCCTGTCCTCCAGTGTCGTCAGGTCGATTTCCCTTAACCTCTCCTGGTATGACCTACCCCTTAGCTCCGGGACTAGTCTTGTTGCAAACCTTTGCACTTTCTCTAGTTTCTTTACGTGCTTGGCTAGGTGTGGGTTCCAAACTGGTGCTGCATACTCTAGTATTGGCCTAACGTACACAGTGTACAGGGTCCTGAACGATTCTTTATTAAGATATCAAAATGCTGTTCTTAGGTTTGCTAGGCGCCCGTATGCTGCAGTTGTTATTTGGTTGATGTGCGCCTCAGGAGATGTGTCTGGTGTTATACTCACCCTAAGATCTTTTTCCTTGAGTGAGGTTTGTAGTCTCTGGCCCCCTAGACTGTACTCCGTCTCCGGTCTTCTTTGCCCTTCCCCAATCTTCATGACTTTGCACTTGGTGGGGTTGAACTCCAGGAGCCAATCGCTGGACCAGGCTTGCAGCCTGTCCAGATCCCTTTGTAGTTCTGCCTGGTCCTCGTCCGATTGAATTCTTCTCATCAACTTCACATTATCTGCAAACAGGGACACTTCGGAGTCTATTCCTTCCGTCATGTCGTTCACAAATACCAGAAACAGCACCGGTCCTAGGACTGAGCCCTGTGGCACCCCGCTCGTTACAGGTGCCCACTCTGACACCTTGCCACGTACCATGACTCGCTGTTGTCTTCCGGACAGGTATTTCCTGATCCATTGCAGAGCCTTCCCTATTATTCCTGCCTGGTCCTCCAGCTTTTGCACTAATCTTTTGTGTGGAACTGTGTCAAACGTCTTCTTGCAGTCCAAGAAAATGCAATCTACCCACCCCTCTCTCTCTTGTCTTACTGCCGTCACCCTGTCATAGAACTCCAGTAGGTTTGTAACACAGGATTTCCCATCCCTGAAACTATGCTGGCTGTCGTTGATAAGGTCGTTTCTTTCTAGGTGCTCCACCACTCTTCTCCTGATGATCTTCTCCATTACCTTGCATACTATACATGTCAATGAAACTGGTCTGTAGTTTAGTGCCTCATGCGTGTCTCCTTTTTTAAAAATTGGGACTATATTTGTGTGTGTGTGTGTGTGTGTGTGTGTGTACTCACCTAATTGTGGTTGCAGGGGTCGAGACCCAGCTCCTGGCCCCGCCTCTTCACTGATCGCTACTGGGTCCTCTCTCTCCCTGCTCCATGAGCCTTATCATACCTCTTCTTAGAGCTATGTATGGGTCCTGCCTCCGAGTTCGTATGTTCATATGTTCAACGAGTTGTGTTTGCGGGGGTTGAGACTCAGCTCCTGGCCCCGCCTCTTCACTGATCGCTACTGGGTCCTTTCTCTCCTGCTCCATGAGCCTTATCATACCTATTCTTAGAGCTATGTATGGATCCTGTCTCCGAGTTATAGTCAATGAGTTGTGTTTGCGGGGGTCGAGACTCAGCTTCTGGCCCCGCCTTTTCACTGATCGCTACTTTGTCCTCTCTCTCTCTCCCTGCTCCATGAGCCTTATCCTACCTCTTCTTAGAGCTATGTATGGTTCCTGCCTCTGAGTTGTAGTTAGCGAGTTGTGTTTGCGGGGGTTGAGACTCAGCTCCTGGATCCACTTTCCACACTGGTCACAGACCGGGCCGCGGGGGCGTTGACCCCTGGAATTCTCTCCAGGTAGACTCCAGGTAGACTACCTTGAACAAGATCACTAATTTCTCTCCTACTGGGCCTTAACAACTCCTGAATTCAACTCATTCCATTTTCAACCACATCTAAACTAAAGAAACACTTCCTGACATCCATATGGCTCATCTGTGTTGTCAGATTCCACCTGTGTCCTCTTGATCCTGGTCCCCTAAATTCAGTCTCTTATTAACCGCAAACAGAGAAATATAGTACTCAGTCCCTATTAAGTCGTTTCATATATTAACAGTAGTGGTTCCAATACTGATCCTTGCAGAACCCCCATTCTTTTAGCTCTTTTTCCCATTATGTTGTCTCAACACTTACTGTTACTCTCTGCTGTCTATCATTCAAGTACTCACTGATCTGTTTGTGACTTGATAAAGCCCACTGTGTGGGCGAAACGTTGTCAATAAAGGATCACATTATACTGCTTATGTGTTTATTTTTCCACCCACTAACCCACTGGCACACTCAGACTTTTAACTCTGCCTGTTCCTCTATTTTCCGGACTAACCTTTGGTGTGTGGCACTGTATCTAATGTTTTCCTGCAATCCAATAATTCTGTTCTGTTGTAGATTCGCCGGTATAATCGCCCGGCCCTGGCCTATTCCAAAAGGTGGCCCGGCCTTGGCTCCCTGTCGAGGGAGTGTCTCTGACCAATGTCTGCCATGGGAGGAGGTACATCTACCTTCTCATCTTCTGGGACCAGCTGTCCCCAGGCCTAGCCCCATTCTTCGATCCCACGGGGCTTGCAGGGAGAATCTAGGCACCTTGGGCTGCCACAAATCCCACCCACACTGGGCTCGAAGGGTGTGGCAGCTGCATAACAGCAGACGATATCAGGAGGTGCAAAGGCAGCAAGCACTCCTTTTGGAGTCACACCCCAGCTTTGGGCATTAAGCCCGAGCGCTGGGGAAGCTCAAGAATGCCTCTTGCTGTGTGTATTGTGCTGCTGCTGCTACACTTGTCCGTTGCACTCTTCCAGCCCAATAAGATGTGGTCCATCCGTCTGTATATCTTGTTTTATATCTGTCACTCTGTCATTGAACAAGATCAGACATGTGAAACAGGATTTTCCATCCTTAAATCCATCCTGGAGTCGGTAAAGACTCCTCTCTCTAAGTGCTCCAATATATTTGTCCTTGTTATCTTCTCCAGAGCTTTTGACAGCTTACATGTTAGTTCTGTGCGTCGTGTATGTGTGTGTGTACTCACCTAATTGTGGTTGCAGGGGTGGAGGCTCAGCTCCTGGCCCCGCCTCTGTGTGTGTGTGTGTTTTTGTGTGTGTGTGTTTGTGTGTGTGTGTGTGTGTGTATGTGTGCGTTGAGATGTGTTTTGCCACGCTGTCAATAAACACCGCCGCCCACTTGCCGCCCGGAAGTTATCCAGGAAACACGACTGCTTCGGTTGTGTGACGACGGTTGTCAAGTTCATCTGCCTCTCCCGTCACACAGTCAAGCTCATCCCCACCACGTCACACAGTCAAGCTCATCCCCCCCACGTCACACAGTCAAGCTCATCCCCACCACGTCACACAGTCAAGCTCATCCCCACCACGTCACACAGTCAAGCTCATCCCCACCACGTCACACAGTCAAGGTCATCCCCACCACGTCACACAGTCAAGCTCATCCCCACCACGTCACACAGTCAAGCTCATCCCCACCACGTCACACAGTCAAGCTCATCCCCACCACGTCACACAGTCAAGCTCATCCCCACCACGTCACACAGTCAAGCTCATCCCCACCACGTCACACAGTCAAGCTCATCCCCACCACGTCACACAGTCAAGCCTCATCCCCACCAGTCACACAGTCAAGCTCATCCCCACCACGTCACTCAGTCAAGCTCATCCCACCACGTCACACAGTCAAGCTCATCCCCACCACGTCACACAGTCAAGCTCATCCCCACCACGTCACACAGTCAAGCTCATCCCCACCACGTCACTACATCAAGCTCATCCCCACCACGTCACACAGTCAAGCTCATCCCACCACGTCACACAGTCAAGCTCATCTCCAACACGTCACACAGTCAAGCTCATCCCCACCACGTCACACAGTCAAGCTCATCCCACCACGTCATACAGTGAAACTCACCCCACCACGTCACACAGTCAAGCTCATCCCCACACGTCACACAGTCAAGCTCATCCCCACCACGTCACACAGTCAAGGTCATCCCTACCACGTCACACAGTCAAGCTCATCCCACACGTCACACAGTCAAGCTCATCCCACCACGTCACACAGTCAAGCTCATCCCCACCACGTCACACAGTCAAGCTCATCCCCACCACGTCACACAGTCAAGCTCATCCCCACCACGTCACACAGTCAAGCTCATCCCCACCACGTCACACAGTCAAGCTCATCCCCACCACGTCACACAGTCAAGCTCATCCCACCACGTCACACAGTTAAGCTCATCCCCACCACGTCACACAGTCAAGGTCATCCCCACCACGTCACACAGTCAAGCTCATCCCCACCACGTCACACAGTCAAGCTCATCCCCACCACGTCACACAGTCAAGCTCATCCCCACCACGTCACACATATCCTCCCCCCTCATGCCATACATGTTAAATTCGCGTGATATAACCACACAGTAAAGTCCTTTTAATATACTCGTATGATATCGCATGACATCATCGCATGACATATTCTCATGATATAGTCGCTAAGTATAACATGGAATAATCGCATGGTATAATTGGAAGATACAATAACATACTCGCACATTGTTATCACATGGAATTATGGCGTCATGTATTCTTCTGGTGCAATAAGAGGGTATAACAGCATGATTTTATCGCGTATAATCGCATGGTACAATCGCATAATGCAAAAGAACGTAGCACAGAAATTGCACAGAATAGAAATTGCACAGACGAAGGAAAAAGATGGCTGGTCCCTGTGCGTCTGTGAAACATGTTGCTAGAAGAGATTTTTTACCTCCTCGGAGTTGCAATATGCACGAGGCACCCCTCCTTGCTCCCCTTTCCCGTTCACACTCCTGTTAACAGGGCTTGCTGCACCCCTGTTAACAGTATCACATTTCCCAGGCCGCCTCTAGAGGCGTTACCAGCCTCGTCTGGCAGTAAACAGGACACAGGTGATGTTGATCTGTTTAACCATTGATTTTTCGCTCCCGTTATTTTCTCCCGTTGATTCGTGCAATAACAGTCAGAAATAGATCTCAGTCACAGCTTTCAAAAATAGCCTCTCCAAGCATATTACTGTCAATAAACCCTGCTAAATTTATCCTCTCAAGCATATCTTAAAATTTATCAATGTTAAAATTACTCATATGCTATATACGCACACAAACACACACATACACATATATATACATATAGTATGTGTGTGTCCATGAAGGCAGTTTGAGAGGAGTGACAGGGTTGGGGGAGGGTGATCAAGGCTTTCACTCAGCTGCGGTGTAGCAAGGCGTCTCTTGATTATTTTGTGACTTAACTGCGATTACTTTTCATTTTCTTCTTGTACACACTCTTGCGCATTATTTCAACAACCTCTGCAACTTCTCTTCAGATTCTCCCAAAAGAACAGTGTCATCAGCAATGAGTAACTTGTGACGCTTCCCACTTCAGATTCATAATCTTTCAGTCCCACACCTCTCTCTGTCTGTCTCTGTCTGTCTGTCTGTCTCTCTCTTTCTCTCTCTAACACCTTAGCATTCACTTTCATTTTTAAAACCTGATTTATAAATGCACTGAACAACCATGGTGACATCGCACATTCTTGTCTAAATCCTACCTTTACCAGAAAACACTCCTTGTATCCTACATACTCTACTCTGAACCTCATTTCCAATATAAAAACACTACTGATTTTAGTAAGCTTCCATACCTATTTCATACACTTGGAACATCTGCCACATTACCCCATATCCGCCCTATTAAACGCCTTCTCTAAAATCCATAAATACGACGTGGATATCCTAACCAATATCTTGGGTTGGCTCACTTATGTGCTTCGATGTAAACAAGGTATGTAAACACATACCTTGCCCTTCTTAGGTCCTCCTTGTTCCTCTGTATTCAAAGTTATCCTCGTTGATAAGAATGAATTGGTTATAATCTTAACAATAATTTTTAAAGTGGTGGACCGGTAAGCCAGAGGAAGGCCTCGGTCAGATGGCCAAAAGCTCCAGTGGTGGGTCATCATCTGACTACGACCCGCCTCAGGAAACACTTGTCCTGTTTCCTGACAACTAACGCAGCTAAAACCAACGCTCTCTTTCTTAATTAGTGTTTCTTTATTAAAGACTAACTACATTTCTAAAATATGCTTCAATTTACCATAACTCAGATCAACCTTCCCTAACCTAACATAAATATTTGAGATGTGACGCTATATAGTTCAAGCAGAAATACACTAACTGCAGAAATACACTAACTGCAGAAATACACTAACTGCAGAAATACACTAACTGCAGAAATACACTAACTGCAGAAATACACTAACTGCAGAAATACACGAACTGCAGAAATACACTAACTGCAGAAATACACTAACTGCGAGGACAGAAGTCTGTCGTATTTGAGGGACTGGTTGGTGTTTAATATACACTTGTTATGACAGGCGACTTACAGCCATCGAGAAAGGTATCCCGCGCGTCAGGGATACCTTGAAGACGCGCCTGAGTATACCCTGGCTACATACACACAGATATCTGCGAGAAAGAGGAGCTGTGCAAAGCGCACTGGTTTTACGATTAGTTAATGTATACAGGGGGAGAGAGGAGTGTAAATAGGGAGGGGGAAGGAAGGGAGGAGTGGAAGTTGGGAGGAACTGAGGTAGTGTGTGTGAGTACGTGTCCGTGTGTGTGTGTGAGTGCGTGTGCGTGCACGCGCGTGTGGTGTTCACTGGGACTCTAACTTATATTGCATTTCATCACAAATATTTTTTCGCGTTTGTTTATAAAAAATGTATCGCAAAAAAACAAAGTGTTCACGCATTGTGCGTAATTTGGGAACGCGTGTTTTGACTGAGTAGAAGTTATGCTTATGTTTAGTTTAAATAAAAGATACTCTTGTATATATATATGTATATATATATATATATATATATATATATATATATATATATATATATATATATATATATATATATATATATATATATATATATATATATATATATATCAGCAAACCGGCCGTCTCCCACCAAGGTAGGGTCACCCAAAAAGAAGAAACACTTTCACCATCACTCATTCTATCGCTGTCTTGCTGGAGGGGCGCCGAGACTACAGTTCAAAACTGAAGGCTCTTCAGAGATTTTACCCCCATTTCCTTTTCCTTTTTTGCCTCTTGGACTGACTAACATTATAAAACGGGGCGTGTTTATCTTGTTCCTATCTTAAGGTTCTTTTGGTGTTCCTTGTGTTGAAGTTCCTCCCAGTTTGTCCTACGTACGAAGAGCTGCAATCCTTACACGTGTGTGTGTTTGTTGGTCAAGGAACATGGGGATAATATGTAAGGTAACGACAGCTGGGAATAAAATAAAAGCAGGACATCTTGATTATGACCGAGGAACTTGCAAATGAAGATGAATGCAGAAAATAAGATACAGGTATGAAATACCGACTAATCTTAAA
>WNWK01000189.1:210000-220000 GCA_009830355.1 Cherax destructor | reverse complement strand
ATTATTATTACTACTATTATAATTATTATTATTATAAAAATAACTTTATTATTAATTAAAATTATTTATTGTAATTATTTCATTAAACTTATTATTATTATTAAGTAAAAGCAGTCTAATAAGTATTGAATAATATAACAACGCAATAGATATTTACGCAAGTGTACAATAACCATAATAACTATGATAATTTTTTATGAAACTGTTGAATAATGACAAAAACAACGACATCAAATTATAAGTTATAATAACTAAAGCAACAGAAATATAATAACAATAATAATAATAATAATAATAATAATAATAATAATAATAATAATAATAATAATTATAATAATAATAATAATAATAACAGCAATAATAATAATAATAATAATAATAATAATAATAATAATAATAATAATAATAATAATAATAATAATAATAATGTCTAAGTCTACAATGTGACTACCTTACTTAAAGTAGGAAATTGAGTCTATGATTGCTTTGGTAGTGCTTGTGTGTGTGTGTGTTTGTTTGTGTGTGTTTATTTGTGTGTGTGTGTGTTTGTTTTTGTGTGTTTGTTTGTGTGTTTGTTTGTGTGTGTTTGTTTGTGTGTTTGTTTGTGTGTGTTTGTTTGTGTGTGTTTGTTTGTGTGTGTGTGTGTGTTCAGTAATATTCATTGCAGTGTTCCGTAATGTTCATTACAGTGTTTATTTCTCTGCTCAGTAGTGTTCACTGCAGCGTTCAGTAGTGTTCATTACTGTGCTCAGTAGTGTTGAGTACAGTGTTCAGTAGTGTTCATTACAGTGTTCTATGTTGTTCATTGCAGTGTTCAGCAGTGTTCATTGCAGTGTTCAGTAGTGTTCATTACAATGTTCAGTAGTGTTTATTACTGTGTTCAGTAGTGTTCATTGCATTGTTCAGTTTTGTTCCTCACAGTGTTCAGTAGTTACAGCGCACACTGTTCATTACAGTGTTCTGAAGGGTTCGTTACAATGTTAATTAGTGTTCAGTAGTTTGTTACAGAGTTCACTGTACATTTACATTGTTTTGCAGTGTTCCTTACAATGTTCATTAGGGTTCAGTAGTGCTCATTGCAGTGTTCAGTAGTTTGTTACAGCGTTAAGTGTCCATTACAGTGTTCTGTAATGTTCTTTACAATCTTCATTAGTCTTCATTACAGTATTCAGTAGTGTTCACTACAGCCTTCAGTGTTCATTAGTGTTCAGTATGTTCACTGCAGCGTTCAGTAGTGTCCGTTACAGTATTCATTAGTGTTCATTACAGAATCCGCTATTCAGTGCTGTGTTCAGTATTCTTCACTACAACCTTCAATGTTGTCCATTAGTGTTCAATATGTTCACTACAGCGTTCTACAGTGTTCATTACAGCGTTCAATGAGAGAGTTCTGGAGGCTTTGGAGACCACGCGAGGCTCGCCTGGTCTCCGCTTTGTGTAAAATGGCGCGAGTCTTTGTGTCTGGGCACTTTAGGTCTCCCGAGGATAATGGTTTTATTCAACCCTCAAAGTGATTTGCTCCATTTTCGCCACCAAATAATTCATGGATAAATGGCGTCGCTCTGTCTGCAAACAACAGATGGGGCCAAATCTAATCATCTCCGCCACTCACCGCACTCTCCGCCCAACGGGACGCAATGGGAGGGAGTTCGATGGTCGTCCGCAAGGATGAGTGGGTCGGAGGACCTGGGCGTGGTTTGGAGGCACCGCGCGGGTTCTGGTTGGCCGGGAGGCTCGAGGGGTGGGGCTTTCTGGGCGCATTCTTTGCTGTGATTGGCTCTTTGGCGCGGGCCGGGGAGGGAGGCCAGCGTGGAGGCTTGTAAAAATGGTCTCGTCCTTACATTTGTCATCATTATTTATCAGCTAGCTCCTGAGTGGAGAGCACCGCGTCTTCTAGCCAACTTTGCCGTAGTTTTGAGAGAGGACGCGGGTGTGTTTGTGTGTGTGTGTGCGCGAGGTTACCGGGACGGTGGTGCTGGTGGCAGTGCGTATAGCGCTAGCGGTGCCGAAGGATCATGCCAGTGTGTGAGGCGGACATGTCTGACGCAGAGTGCCTGTCGCCTGGGGTGGAGGCTCCCCCCGCCCACTACAACGAGGACGACCCCTGCGAGGACGAGGACCCCCGCCCGGAGGCTCCCGAGGACCAGACGGAAGCCGGCAGCGACAAGAAATCCAGTGGTCCGGTGAAGCCGCCGTACTCCTACATCGCCCTCATCACCATGTCCATCGTTCAGGCGCCGAAGAAGAGGGTGACACTGAGCGAGATCTGCGAGTTTATTATGAACAGGTTTCCCTATTACAAGGCCAAGTTCCCCGCCTGGCAAAACTCCATCCGTCACAACCTGTCACTCAACGACTGCTTCGTCAAGGTGCCACGAGAGCCTGGCAACCCCGGCAAGGGCAACTACTGGACCCTAGACCCGGGTGCCATAGATATGTTCGATAACGGCTCGTTCCTGCGGCGCCGCAAGCGGTACAAACGACAACACCCGGACTTCCTCAACGACCCGCACGTGTTCTCCCTGCTAGCTACGGGTATGATAGACCCGTACCAGCTGCACCAGCACCAGCTGCAGCAGCAGCACCAACAGCAGCAGCAGCAGCAGGCGACGGCGGCGGCGCTGCTGGGGCCGCACCCGACTATGTTACACCGCCCAGTGCCCTATGCTCACCACCCATACCTGCCGCCCGCCCACGCCCACCTCCACCAACACCATCACGCCCTCACGCAACAGGCGGACTTCCTCAGGCACCTGCGGGGCAGCCTTGCGCCCTTTTCTCAAACTGCGAGCTGCCCTACGCCCACCATGGGCGGCGTGCTGGCCCCCACGCCCGTCAAACCGGTGGTTGCCACGCCGCCCTCGCCTCCCCTGACCCGCCCTGCCCCACGCCCTGCCTTTACCATCGATGCCATCATGGGTAGGGATAAGTCACCACCTCCGCCGCCCACCTCGCCGCCCACCTCACCGCCCACGTGCCGTCCAGTGCCATCGCTGCCCCTAGCCGTCCTCAACCCAGAGCCATTCTCGCGTCTACTGGTGGCACCGTTTCTACACCAGAGCCTTGGTTGTCCGCTGCCTGGCACTCTCCACCCACATCTGCCGCCCACCTCACTACCGCCGCCTTCCATGTCACGGTGATGGGCGTTGGGATGGCTTGAGTATACCGCCCACTGCCGCCCACGGCAGCATCCTACTATCTACATTCCTGGACTCAGGTGCTCACAATCACTCATCAGTGTATATATATACATATATATTGTACAGAAGAGTGTGTATATAGCCGTGTGTATATATATCTTTGTATATTATAAACATTATTAAAAATCTTATCTTACATAAACACTTCTATTCTTAACCTTATGATTTTTCTTCTCTCCAAAATGCTATGGTTTTTTTTTCTAAAATTCAGTGACGTTACATAAATCAATACGGTATAAAAATGAATTATTGGAATTTCGTAAAAAAATATATATTAAATACAACGCGATACAGCAACAGCACCCTGTGTGGCAGCTCAAGGAGCGGTAAACCCCTAAGAGTCATCCAGAGCTTCGCATGCAAGCTGGTCACAGCGAAACCCGCAACTCATTCCTACAGTTTTATATATATATATATATATATATATATATATATATATATATATATATATATATATATATATATATATATATATATAAATATATATATATGTGTGTGTGTGTGTGTGTGTTTATGTAATATATATGTATAAATTAAGAAATTCAAATGAAATTCTTATAAAATCTGTTTATATATATATTTTACAAATAAGGAACAAAAGGAGTCGAGAATATATTATTGGAGGAAATAAAGTAAATACGATTATTAAATTAAATAAAAGATGAACTTTAATAAAAGAGATGAAAATAATATAGTTTAAATTATAAATATTATGTTCATGTTCATAATAATAATAGAAATAATAATAATAATTATAATAATAATAGTAATAATAATAATTATAATAATAATAGTAATAATAATAATTATAATAATAATAGTAATAATAATAATTATAATAATAATAATAGTAATAGTAATAATTATAATAATAATAATTGTATTAATAATAATACTTATAATAATAATAGTAATTATTATAATAATAATAATAATTATAATAATAATAATAATAATTATTATAATAATAATTCTCAGAATAATAATTATAATAATATTGGTTAAGTGATTAACATTAATTTTGAAACTACTACTACTACTACTACTACTACTACTACTACTACTAATAATAATAATAATAATAATAATAATAATAATAATAATAATAATAATAATAATAATAATAATAATAATAATAATAATAATAATTATAATAATAATAATAATAATAATAATAATAATAATAATAATAATAATAATAATAATAATAAAATGAACACTATTATAAAATTATTATAATATTCCTTTTTTTACTCTTGCAAAATGGTATAGTCTCTCTGAGAGGTAGGAGGATCCCCCCCCCAAGAAAAATAAAGAAAAACACTCACCATTTTTCGTGCAATCACTATCTTGCCAGAGCCCTTTGATTTCCTTTGCTAGATGCTCAAGCCCCTGCACCTCAAAACTTCCTTACACCGTCCCTTCACCCTTTCCTTGGACATCTGCCCTTCCTTCCCTCCACCCCAAATAGATATTAATTATATATTTATATTATGTTTTTAATTAATAGTAAAATGTTTCGTTTATTAATTAAAATATTTCTTTAAATAATATTAATAATAATAATAATAATAATAATAATAATAATAATAATAATAATAAAATTAATAATAATAATAATAATAATAATAATAATAATATATATATATATATGTATATCATCAGGATTCGTGTCTGCAACATAACATACAAACATAAAATAACAGAAACTACAATAACACATGGACAAAAGCTGATGATTTTCCTTGAACAAAGAGAGTAAAGGGGAATAAAGTTACGCATGTACTCGATAGTGAAGACCCAAGATAAAGCAGAGTTAGGTTAGGTTAGGTCAGGTTAGGTTAGGTTAGGTAAGGTTTTTTTTTTATATATTTTATATTAGGTAAGGTTTGTCAGGAAACAGGACAAGTGTTTCCTGACGCGGGTCTTAGTAATATGAAGACCCGCAGCTGGAGCCTTGAATCTACACAAGAAAGTGTTCATAATTCGGCTTTGGCTTAGTAACCACGTGATTTGATTTGAGCGAAACGTTACCATCTTTACTCCCGAAGTCTCAATAACACTCCTGCCAGCGAATCACGGACCGGGTGGGACTTAAACCCTTGGGGCAAGTGGGTTCTAAAACTCTCTCGCCTTGCATTCAAACCCTCACCCGTTCCATGATTTAATTATCATCCTTACTGTTGCGTTTACCTAATTTTAAGCTTATTCTTGTGTTTTATACTCATTTTCTCCGCTCCCCCACTCACTCCATTCTCCCCTCTCACCCCTACTCCCTCTCATCCCTCGCCTTCCCTTCACACCATCATCACTACGAATTTGTTTACCTTCGGAACCAGTTAATAAATAATGATGAAAACTAAAGAAACGGGAAAAACAACAATGTTTTACACGTTTACAGTTTTTTTTAACAATATATATGACGCGTTTACGTTGTTTTACGATGTTTAAATTTACTTTTGTTTCCTTCACCACCTTCGTCTCTTGTCTTGTATATATCCGCCTGTTGTTGCTATTCTTGATCCTGTTGTTGCTGTTCTTGATGCTTTTGTTCTTGTTCTTGATGATCCTGTTCCTGCTCATGTTCTTGTTTTTCTATTTTTTCCTGTTTTTGTTCTATTTCTTATTCATTATTATTATTATTATTATTCGTAGTAGTAGTAATAATAATAGTAGTAGTAGTATCATTACTCTTATTATTATCATTATTACCATTATTGATTTTATTACTATTATTATTATTATTATTATTATAATAATTATTATTATTATTATTATTATTATTATTATTATTATTATTATTATTATTATTATTATTATTATTATTATCATTTCATGGTTAGACCAACTCACCTTGTGTATCTTACACTATGTGTGACCACAGTATTATTTTAATGGAGGACAACGTTTCGCCCTGTACAGAGCTTCATATAGACTTGATAAACCTGTATGCAGAGCGAAACGTCGTCTCCAGTAGAAGCCAATTCTTCAACTTGTTTCTTCTTATTGGCTTCTGAGGGGCGGTGCCTTGGTGCTGGCGGGAGGCTCTTGATCCGAGGAGATAGAGCTACTCTCTCCTTCCTCGGATCAGACCTTATGACTTCCCATGGGTATGTTATATAATCTGAGTATCTATATGTATATCCATATGTTCAGTTCTCACAGGATAGATATTGAGTGCATAATAAACTAGCCACTACCATCCACAGGATAGATATTGAGTGCATAATAAACTAGCCACTACCATCCACAGAATAGATATTGAGTGCACAATAAACTAGCCACTACCATCCACAGGATAGATATTGAGTGCATAATAAACTAGCCACTACTATCCACAGGATGGATATTGAGTGCACAATAAACTAGCCACTACCATCCACAGGATAGATATTGAGTGCATAATAAACTAGCCACTACCATCCACAGGATAGATATTGAGTGCACAATAAACTAGCCACTACCATCCACAGGATGGATATAGGATGAACAATAAACTAGCCACTACCATCCACAGGATAGATATTGAGTGCACAATAAACTAGCCACTACTATCCACAGGATGGATATTGAGTGCACAATAAACTAGCCACTACCATCCACAGGATAGATATTGAGTGCACAATAAACTAGCCACTACCATCCACAGGATGGATATAGGATGAACAATAAACTAGCCACTACCATCCACAGGATGGATATAGGATGAACAATAAACTAGATACTACCATCCACAGGATAGATATTGAGTGCACAATAAACTAGCCACTACCATCCACAGGATGATATTAGTGCACAATAAACTAGCCACTACCATCCACAGGATGGATTAGGATGAACAATAAACTAGCCATTACCATCCACAGGATGGATATAGGATGAACAATAAACTAGCCACTACCATCCACAGGATAGATATTGAGTGCACAATAAACTAGCCACTACCATCCACAGGATGGATATAGGATGAACAATAAACTAGATACTACCATCCACAGGATAGATATTGAGTGCACAATAAACTAGCCACTACCATCCACAGGATAGATAATGAGTGCACAATAAACTAGCCACTACCATCCACAGGATGGATATAGGATGAACAATAAACTAGCCACTACCATCCACAGGATAGATATTGAGTGCACAATAAACTAGCCACTACCATCCACAGGATGGATATAGGATGAACAATAAACTAGCCACTACCATCCACAGGATGGATATAGGATGAACAATAAACTAGCCACTACCATCCACAGGATAGATATTGAGTGCACAATAAACTAGCCACTACTATCCACAGGATGGATATAGGATGAACAATAAACTAGCCACTATCCTCCACAGGTTAGATACAAGTTGCACAACAAACTAGCCATTTCGTTAACTCGGCGCTAACGTGTCGCGAATTACGTAAGTTTGACAAAACTACCGGGCGCCAACAAGCAAATTTCTCACATTAGAAGACTGACTTATTTCAAATATCACATAACACCATTTATAGCATAAATATTTTTCTTCAAATTTCCTGTGCGTGTGTAGATTTAGATTTAGATTTTATCGAACGCTTTTGAAGTCTTAGTGAGGTTCCGCTTTAGTAGTTGAGTTACAAGTTATCTAATGTTTTTCGCTTATTTTACATCTTTCTAAGAGGTCAGCTCTGCTGTACGTGTGGTAAGACTTGGAAACCTGGAGGGAGTTTCGGGGGTCAACGCCCCCCCGCGGCCCGGTCCATGACCAAGCTAATTGTCATTGTTTCAGCCTCGTGGCTGAATTAAGCTTTTAACATGAGCTGGAGCTCTACTTGACTTTGATGAAGCTCTCTACAACTGTATCAAAACTCTACACAGGGCGAAACGTCCTCCCCATCATGTCTACTTCCCCTGCGTGAAGACTATTTACGCAGCGAATGAGATAAAATTTTCTTCGGATTTTTAACCCCGGAGGGTTAGCCACCCAGGATAACCCAAGAAAGTCAGTGCGTCATTGAGGGACTGTCTGTCTTATTTCCACTGTGGTCCTTCAATCTTGTCCTCCAGGATGCCACCCACACCAATCGACTAACACCCAGATACCTACTTGCCGGGAATCGAACCTGGACTCTCAGCGTGTAAAGCGAAAGCCTTGCCAACCAGGCCACGAAGCCCCAAATAAATAACATACACACATTTTTTGCTATGATCTTAAGGATACAAAAATATTCTGGGCATATATAATTTGCAATAATAATAATAATAATAATAATAATAATAATAATAATAATAATAATAATAATAATAATAATAATAATAAATAATAATAATAATAATAAACAACTAATTCTGCTTCTTACATTAGAATTAGTATCTAACACTGCCTCTTTACTTAGAATTAGAAATTAACACTGTCCATTTTGTAAAATCTAGTAACAAACACTGCCTCTTATGCTAGAAATAGCAACTATCACTTCCTTCTTTATTAGAATTAGAAGCTAACATTGCCTTTTCTGTTAGAATTAGAAAGCAAAACTGATTCTTATCTAAGAATTTGAAATGAACACAGCCTCTTCTCTTAGAATTAGAAAGTCTTACTTTCTAATTCTAAGATATTTACACTTCTAACAATCAGGAGTGCAAATGTTTTACCGATTTTTGCGATGCCGATAAATATTTTAACCGGTTAATTCGGTCTTTCCTGGACTGAGAGCGGTCCAGGAAGGAGCGAGAGTGGTCCAGGAAGATGCGAGAGTGGTCCAGGAAGGAGCGTGAGTGGTCCAGGAAGGAGCGAGAGTGGTCCAGGAAGGAGCAAGAGTGGTCCAGGAAGGAGCGAGAGTGGTCCAGGAAGGAGCGAGAGTGGTCCAGGAAGGAGCGAGAGTGGTCCAGGAAGATGCGAGAGTGGTCCAGGAAGATGCGAGAGTGGTCCAGGAAGATGCGAGAGTGGTCCAGGAAGATGCGAGAGTGGTCCAGGAAGGAGCGAGAGTGGTCCAGAAAGGAGCGAGAGTGGTCCAGGAAGGAGCGAGAGTGGTCCAGGAAGATGCGAGAGTGGTCCAGGAAGGAGCGTGAGTGGTCCAGGAAGGAGCGAGAGTGGTCCAGGAAGGAGCGAGAGTGGTCCAGGAAGGAGCGAGAGTGGTCCAGGAAGGAGCAAGAGTGGTCCAGGAAGGACAGAGAGTGGTCCAGGAAGGACAGAGAGTGGTCCAGGAAGGAGCGAGAGTGGTTCAGGAAGGAGCGAGTGGTCCAGGAAGGAGCGAGAGTGGTCCAGGAAGGACAGAGAGTGGTCCAGGAAGGACAGAGAGTGGTCCAGGAAGGAGCGAGAGTGGTCCAGGAAGGACAGAGAGAGATCCAGGAAGGAGCGAGTGGTCCAGGAAGAACCGAGAGTGGTCCAGGAAGGAGCGAGAGTGGTCCATTAAGGACCGAGAGTGGCCCAGAAAGGAAGGAAACAACGTCTGATTGTTGCTCTTCTAAGTTCTGGGTTACCTGTGGCTTGTTCTAAGTTCTGGGTTACCTGTGGCTTGTTCTAAGTTCTGGGTTACCTGTGGCTTGTTCTAAGTTCTGGGTTACCTGTGGCTTGTTCTAAGTTCTGGGTTACCTGTGGTTTGTTCTAAGTTCTGGGTTACCTGTGGCTTGTTCTAAGTTCTGGGTTACCTGTGGCTTGTTCTAAGTTCTGGGTTACCTGTGGCTTGTTCTAAGTTCTGGGTTACCTGTGGCTTGTTCTAAGTTCTGGGTTACCTGTGGCTTGTTCTAAGTTCTGGGTTACCTGTGGCTTGTTCTAAGTTCTGGTTACCTGTGGCTTGTTCTAAGTTCTGGGTTACCTGTGGCTTG
>WNWK01000189.1:202500-205000 GCA_009830355.1 Cherax destructor | reverse complement strand
GGGAAAAGAGACACATCCCTGGGGATCAAGGTGACCACAAAATATTATTCAAACCAGAGATTATCCTCACCCCAAACTGTTGTTTTCGAATTGTTATTATTATTATTATTATTATTATTATTATTAATATTATTATTATTATTATTATTATCATTATAATTATTATTATTATTATTATTATTATTATTATTATTATTATTATTATTATTATCATTATAATTATTATTATTATTATTATTATTATTATTATCATTATAATTATTATTATTATTATTATTATTATTATTATTATTATTATTATTATTATTATTATTGTAATATATCGATGGGGGCGTTGACCCCCGATTACATGATGTATGATCAACTGCGGCGCAAAATTAGTAATTTTCGTGTGAAACGTTGCACCCATCACTGTACTGACCTGGTGAGGGAAACGTTGCACCCATCACTGTACTGACCTGGTGAGGGAAACGTTGCACCCATCACTGTACTGACCTGGTGAGGGAAACGTTGCACCCATCACTGTACTGACCTGGTGAGGGAAATGTTGCACCCATCACTCTACTGACCTGGTGAGGGAAACGTTGCACCCATCACTCTACTGACCTGGTGAGGGAAACGTTCCCATAACAAAGTCACCTAACGTTGCATAAATGTATGTTCCATCTGTCAGTATGATACACCATACTTGTAACACATGTATGTATAGTGAATGTCTTTCAAGAAATACACTGTACAAAATACACTGTACGAAACACACTGTACAAAATACACTGTACAAAATACATATGAGACTAAACAAAACAACATTTGGTCAGTGTTAGAAAAACAACTTAAAATAATGTATATGATGCTTGTCAGGCCCCAAAACGAAACTTTTCCCTGGGTATATACACCGAGAAGTGTATTTCTCTCAGTGTATATACACCTGAAGTTTATTTTCAGTCCTATTATGGGGATTCAAAGTATTTTTGTCTGGTGGTGAAGATGTGACATACAATCTTAATGACCCTAGTGTAGTAGATAGGCATTAAACCCCATCAACTAACCAATCAAAAATTGGTCATTTAATAGTAGTAAACAAACAATTTTCGCCTATTGGTTAGGTTAGGCTGGGCTAGAATAGGCTAACTTAACATACAAAATAGAACCCCCCACCCCACACACACAGGAGAAGGAAAGTTACGGCGACGTTTCGGCCCGTCTTGGACCATTAACTAGTCCAAGTCGGGCCGAAACGTCGTCATAAGTTACCTTCTCCTATGTGCGGGGTATATGTGTATTGTTGCAGTCACGGTGTATTGTGACTTTTTGTTGCTTAACTTACAAGGGTGACAAAGGTTCGTGGTGGCACTAGAGCTCTGAAGGAAGCTTTATCTGGAGCTTTGATACAGTTGCCACTTACTGAATAATGACTGAGTTTTGACGGAGTCTTGACTGAATATTGACTTGACTTTTTACTGAAAACTCGCTGACTATGGCAGTTGTCAGCTGGTTATTGATTCTTCCCTTACCATTCTCTCTCTCTCTCTCTCTCTCTCTCTCTCTCTCTCTCTCTCTCTCTCTCTCTCTCTCTCTCTCTCTCTCCATTTACTATTGTTCACTACTAGTGTTTAATCGCTATTTGTTGTTATCCATTCTCTGCGGCTTCGTTATTCACGCATCTCTTTAAAATAATATTCCTTCTGCTTCTTCCTTCTCTCCCTCTCCATTCACACCCTCTTCCACTTCATCCCTCCTCACCTCTCTCCCTCCCCTCCCTTCACTTCATTTTTCTCTCTTCACCTCCTCCCTCTCCACATTCTTCCTTCATACTTCCCTTTTCATCCCCTCCCCTTGCCATCCTCTCCACTCATTTCCCTATCCTCCATTACCCTCCTCTTCTCCATCTCCCCTCCACTTCCCTCTCTACCGTCTCACTTCTTCCTTTCAGTGGTCTGTTACTCCAATCTGTGTCTCACTCCTTGTTACCCTTTGCAGGCTGAGTATATGAGACAAGACCTCACACACTGTGTAGCTGGCTGAGACTCAAGCGGCCTCTGTCTCTCTCTCTGTCTCTCTCTGTCTCTAACTCTCTCTGTTTTTGTCTTCCCGTTTTACGTATGTCTGTGTGTTTGCTGGTCTGTATAGGACGTGATTTATACCAACTCTCCTCTAGGTTCCTTGATTGTATATGATTTTATGTGTGCGTGTACTCATCTAATTGTACTCATTTAATTGTGGTTGCAGGGGTCGATTCATAGCTCCTGACCCCGCCTCTTCACTGGTCACTACTATGTCCACTCTCTCCCTTCTCCATGAGCTTTATCATACCTCTTCTTGACGCTATGTATGGTTCCTGCTAACGTCACTTTCCAGACTGTTCCACTTCCAGATTGAAGAAATACTTCCTAACATCTGACTCATCTGAGTCTTCCACTTCCTATTGTGACACTTTGTTGTTGTGTCCTATCTCTGGAACATCCTGTCTCTGTCCACCTTGTCAATTCCTCTCAGAATT
>WNWK01000189.1:15000-200000 GCA_009830355.1 Cherax destructor | reverse complement strand
GTTACTTCCCTGGTATTGTTTTATTAATAACGTTAGTAGTGGTGGTCGCGTTGCTGGCACTTTTTTAAGTTTTGGGTCACTATTTTCAAGACGAATTTTTAATTGTCGCTTTATTTTCCGCGGTCTCCCCAGTAATTAGCGTATTTATTATAGTGTCTCCTATTATCCTCTTCAGTTTACTTCTAAATCTTCAAACTTTCTCTATTTCGTGATTAATTAGATCAACCATCCACCTATGTCGTCAACAGTGTGGGAGGAGGGAGGGTGAGTGCCTCACCTCTCCAACACTACCCTGGGACGCCCCAACACAACACCAGCGCCAGGAAAGACGAGGAGTAAGAAGGGTGGGTGAGGAATGCTGGAGGAAGAGGAGGAAGCAAGAATGAAGGTAAACAATGAATGAAATGTATCCAAAACAATGACTTAACAATGATAATAATGAGTCGATTAAGGTAGTCAGTCTATTATTATTATTATTATTATTATTATTATTATTATTATTATTATTATTATTATTATTATTATTATTATTATTATTATTATTATTATTATTATTATCGTTGGACGTTAAACATTTCTGTCTCCTGGTGAGCCAGATGTTACTTTTTCTGTCACTTTTACACTTATGACCACTTAAACACAACACGTTCATCACTTACTAACATAAACATACAAAACTCCGGAAAAAAAGGAAACAGGACACAGAGGAACCAGAAAACATGCGATAACACATGTTACAAGGCAAGAGAGGACACGGGCAACGGGAGGTACAAGGCAAGAGAGGACACGGGCAACGGGAGGTACAAGGCAAGAGAGGACACGGGCAACGGGAGGTACAAGGCAAGAGAGGACACGGGCAACGGGGAGGTACAAGGCAAGAGAGGACACGAGCAACGGGAGGTACAAGGCAAGAGAGGACACGGGCAACGGGGAGGTACAAGGCAAGAGAGGACACGGGCAACGGGGAGGTACAAGGCAAGAGAGGACACGGGCAACGGGGAGGTACAAGGCAAGAAGAGGACACGGGCAACAGGAGGTACAAGGCAAAGAGGACACGGGCAACGAGGAGGTACAAGGCAGAGAAGACACGGGCAACGGAGGTACAAGGCAAGGAGGACACGGGCAACGGGAGGTACAAGGCAAGAGAGGACACGGGCAACGGGAGGTACAAGGCAAGAGAGGACTCGGGCAACGGGAGGTACAGGGCAAGAGAGGACACGAATAACGAGGAGGTACAAGGCAAGAGAGGACACGAGCAACGAGGAGGTACAAGGCAAGAGAGGACACGAGCAACGGGAGGTACAAGGCAAGAGGGACACGGGCAACGGAGGTACAAGGCAAGAGGACACGGGCAACGGAGGTACAGGCAAGAGAGGACACGGGCAACGGAGGTACAAGGCAAGAAGGACACGGCAACAGGAGGTACAAGGCAAGAGGGACACGGGCAACGGGAGGTACAAGGCAAGAGAGGACACGGCAACGGGAGGTACAAGGCAGAGAGGACACGGGCAACGGGAGGTACAAGGCAAGAGAGGACACGGGCAACAGGAGGTACAAGGCAAGAGGGACACGGGCAACGGAGGTACAAGGCAAGAGAGGACACGGGCAACGGGAGGTACAAGGCAAGAAGGACACGGCAACAGGGAGGTAGCAGGGCAAGAGGTACACGGCAGACAGGAGGTACAAGGCAAAAGAGGACACGGGCAACAGGGGAGGTACAAGGCAAGAGAGGACACGGGCAACGGAGGTACAGGCAAGAGAGGACACAGGCAACGGAGGTACAAGGCAAGAGAGGACACGGGCAACGAGGAGGTACAAGGCAAGAGAGGACACGAGGCAACAGGGAGGTACAAGGCAAGAGAGGACACGAGCAACGGAGGTACAAGGCAAGAGAGGACACGGCAACGGGAGGTACAAGGCAAGAGAGGACACGACAACAGGAGGTACAAGGCAAGAGAGGACACGAGCAACGGAGGTACAAGGCAAGAGAGGACACGAGGCAACAGGAGGTACAAGGCAAGAGAGGACACGGGCAACGGGGAGGTACAAGGCAAGAGAGGACACGGGCAACGGGAGGTACAAGGCAAGAGAGGACACGAGCAACGAGGAGGTACAAGGCAAGAGAGGACACGAGCAACGGGAGGTACAAGGCAAGAGAGGACACGAGCAACGGGGAGGTACAAGGCAAGAGAGGACACGAGCAACGGGAGGTACAAGGCAAGAGAGGACACGGGCAACGGGAGGTACAAGGCAAGAGAGGACACGGCAACGGGAGGTACAAGGCAAGAGAGGACACGGGCAACGGAGGTACAAGGCAAGAGAGGACACGGGCAACAGGAGGTACAAGGCAAGAGAGGACACGGCAACGGAGGTACAAGGCAGAGAGGACACGGCAACGGAGGTACAAGGCAAGAGGACACGGCAAGGAGGTACAAGGCAAGAGAGGACACGGGCAACGGGAGGTACAAGGCAAGAGAGGACACGGGCAACGGAGGTACAAGGCAAGAGAGGACACGGGCAACGGGAGGTACAGGAAGAGAGGACACGGGCAACGGAGGTACAAGGCAAGAGAGGACACGGCAACGGGAGGTACAAGGCAAGAGAGGACACGGGCAACGGAGGTACAAGGCAAGAGGACACGAGGCAACGGAGGTACAAGGCAGAAAGAGAGGACACAGAGCAACAGGAGGAGTACAAGGAGAGACACCAACGGAGGACAAGAGAGAGGACATGGGCAACGGGGAGGTACAAGGCAAGAGAGGACACGGGCAACGGGGAGGTACAAGGAAAGAGAGGACACGGGCAACGGGAGGTACAAGGCAAGAGAGGACACGGGCAACGGGAGGTACAAGGGAAGAGAGGACACGGGCAACGGGGAGGTACAAGGCAAGAGAGGACACGGGCAACGGGAGGTACAGGGCAAGAGAGGACACGGGCAACGGGAGGTACAAGGCAAGAGAGGACACGGGCAACGGGAGGTACAAGGCAAGAGAGGACACGGGCAACGGGAGGTACAAGGCAAGAGAGGACACGGGCAACGGGAGGTACAAGGCAAGAGAGGACACGGCAACAGGAGGTACAAGGAAGAGAGGACACGGGCAACGGGAGGTACAAGGCAAGAGAGGACACGGGAGAACACGAAAAAAAAGGAAATAATCATCAAACAGCAGTGATTAATACGTATCGAGGGGGGGGGGAGAGGAGTAAGGGCTCTCGTGGGAGTGACTGGTGTGGTGGGAGTGACTGGTGTGGTGGGAGCAGTCACGGTGAGAGGTGACCTTGAGAGGTCCCTAGTCAGGGTGACCTGGAGGGTCCCCTACAAGGAAACCTGGAGGGTCCCCTACCAGGGTTGATCTAGAGGGTCCCCTTACCATTGTAACTCACTGCTCAAGCACTCTACACCAGTCGCACCAAACTTCCACTCGTTCATCGTCCTCCATGGATCGTCAGGACGATCTGACACTCTGGAGTGGCTCCCGGGGACAAACTTCAGCTACTGGGGACAAACTTCAGCTACTGGGGACAATCTTCAGTTACTGGGGACAAACTTCAGCTACTGGGGACAATCTTCAGTTACTGGGGACAAACTTCAGCTACTGGGGACAAGCTTCAGTTACTGGGGACAAACTTCAGTTACTGGGGACAAACTTCAGCTACTAGGGACAAACTTCAGCTACTGGGGACAAACTTCAGCTACTAGGGACAAACTCCAGCTACTGGGGACAAACTTCAGCTACTAGGGACAAACTTCAGTGACTAGGGACAAATTTCAGCTACTAGGGACAAACTTTAGGTACTGGGGACAAACTTCAGCTACTAGGGACAAATTTCAGCTACTAGGGACAAACTTCAGCTACTAGGGACAAACTTCAGCTACTAGGGACAAACTTTAGGTACTGGAGACAAACTTCAGTGACTAGGGACAAATTTCAGCTAATAGGGAAAAACTTCAGCTACTAGGGACAAACTTCAGCTACTAGGGACAAACTTCAGCTACTAGGAACAAACTTCAGCTACTAGGGACAAACTTCAGCTACTGGGACAAACTTCAGCTACTAGGGACAAACTTTAGGTACTGGGGACAAACTTCAGCTACTAGGGACAAACTTCAGCTACTGGGGACAAACTTCAGCTACTAGGGACAAACTTTAGGTACTGGGGACAAACTTCAGCTACTAGGGACAAACTTCAGCTACTAGGGACAAACTTCAGCTACTGGGGACAAACTTCAGCTACTAGGGACAAACTTCAGCTACTAGGGACAAACTTCAGCTACTAGGAACAAACTTCAGCTACTGGGGACAAACTTCAGCTACTAGGGACAAACTTCAGCTACTAGGGACAAACTTCAGCTACTAGAAACAAACTTCAGCTACTAGGGACAAACTTCAGCTACTGGGGACAAACTTCAGCTACTAGGGACAAACTTTAGCTACTGGGGACAAACTTCAGCTACTGGGGACAAACTTCAGCTACTGGGGACAAACTTCAGCTACTAGGGACAAACTTCAGCTACTGGGGACAAACTTCAGCTACTAGGGACAAACTTCAGCTACTGGGGACAAACTTCAGCTACTAGGGACAAACTTCAGCTACTAGGGACAAACTTCAGCTACTAGGAACAAACTTCAGCTACTAGGGACAAACTTCAGCTACTGGGGACAAACTTCAGCTACTAGGGACAAACTTTAGCTACTGGGGACAAACTTCAGCTACTAGGGACAAACTTCAGCTACTAGGGACAAACTTCAGCTACTGGGGACAAACTTCAGCTACTAGGGTCAAACTTCAGCTACTAGGGACAAACTTCAGCTACTAGGGACAAACTTCAGCTACTGGGGACAAACTTCAGCTACTAGGGACAAACTTCAGCTACTAGGGACAAACTTCAGCTACTAGGGACAAACTTCAGCTACTAGGGACAAACTTCAGCTACTAGGGACAAACTTCAGCTACTGGGGACAAACTTCAGGTACTGGGGACAAACTTCAGGTACTGGGGACAAACTTCAGGTACTGGGGACAAACTTCAGCTACTAGGGACAAACTTCAGCTACTGGGGACAAACTTCAGGTACTGGGAACAAACTTCAGGTACTGGTGACAAACTTCAGCTACTAGGGACAAACTTCAGCTACTGGGGACAAACTTCAGGTACTGGGGACAAACTTCAGGTACTGGGGACAAACTTCAGCTACTAGGGACAAACTTCAGGTACTGGTGACAAACTTCAGCTACTGGGGACAAACGTCAGGTACTGGGGACAAACGTCAGGTACTGGGGACAAACTTCAGCTACTGGGGACAAACTTCAGCTACTGGGGACAAAGTTCAGGTACTGGGGACAAACTTCAGCTACTCCGCTGTGGAAACAAAATTGAAGAAATAAAAACGTGGAGACGAGTATTACACACGTCTGTCAACACTCAATAGAGCGGAAGAGGATTGAATTTGGGTTTATTTTACGTAGCGCAGGTAGACCTTTACTTGTTGGTCATTACGCAGCAGTGAGTGTTGCAGGCTCGATCCACCTTCCGTGTAGCCTGAGAGAGAGATGCGCGTCAAACCACCATTCACTTATATTCTTCCGGAAGACAATCGTTAGATCTTACATTCAGGTGTCACCAAGAGTGTTGCTGTGTCAACAGCCAGGAAGGGACGATGATTATTGGAAAGAGAATGAGGGTTTTTGGTGAGGTAGATGGCAGGCGGGGCTTACGGGGCCTCTCAAGCACTTTATTACTGGCTATTTGCTTCGTTCATGGCGCCGGTGGCGTTAGTTTTCGCTCAGTGTAAGGCGCTCATTTGACTATCCTCGGGTTATGGGGCGAGTTTATGGGGTGGTCGCGAGGCCGAGGAACCCGACAGCCACTCTGGTCTATCATAACGCTGCGTCCTTGTACCCGGCTGATGGCTTCACTGTCCAGGGGGAATGGGGTTCACCCCCCCGTCCCCGGGGGGTGAGAATTCATGGGGAGGAGAAGGGGGGGGGGCTCCAAGCACCGACTCCAGGATGAACATCAGACAAAGTAGAGTTTTTAATGTGGTTTAATTACCTATCCGTAATTGCCTGTTAAGTCAAGTCTTCAATAAAATTATCATGTGATTTTTTTCCAGCATTTCCAATCTGTTGTGTGTGTGTGTGTGTGTGTGTGTGTGTGTACTCACCTAGTTGTGGTTGCAGGGGTCGAGTCACAGCTCCTGGCCCTGAGTGTGTGTGTGTTTGCATGTGTGTGTGTTAGTTACCATTTTGTCCTAGGCACATGTCAATTAGACACTAGGCCTGTTGTATGTATGTGTGTGTATGTGTGTGTGTGTGTGTGTAAGGAAACACTTCGAAATGTTTCTGCCCCACCGGGAATTGAACCCGGCCCCTCCGTGCGTGAAGCAAGAGCTTTACCACTGGGCCACCGGGGGCGTGTTTGCATGTGTGTGTGTGTGTGTGTGTGTGTGTTTGTGTGTGTGTGTATGTTTGTATATGTGTGTGTGTATGTTTTTTGTGTGTGTGTCTGTGTGTGTCTGTGTGTGTCTGTGTACTCACCTAATTGTGGTTGCAGGAGTCGAGACTCAGCTCCTGTGTGTGTTTGCATGTGTGTGTGTGTGTGTGTGTGTATGTTTTGTGTGTGTGTGTGTGTATGTGTGTGTCTGTGTAGTCACCTAATTGTGGTTGCAGGTGTCGAGACTTAGATCCTGTGTGTGTATGTGTGTGTGTGTGTGTCTGGCCGGAGGGGACCCAGTGAGTGGTGAGAATGAACAAAGGTGTTTCGTCTAGTGACAAAAATGATACAGAGGCTACAATGGCGCGCCCCTTTTACAGGAGGTGGATAGAGAGAGAGAGAGAGAGAGAGAGAGAGAGAGAGAGAGAGAGAGAGAGAGAGAGAGAGAACATATGTGAAAATCAGCCAGCAGATTTCTATTATCTAGAAATGAGGCAAGAATAGTAAAGTAGAGAGAGATAGATAGATAGATAGATAGATGAGAATAGATGAAGAGAGAGTAGAGTTAGAGAAAAGAGAGATAGAAGAAAAAATAAGAAGAGAGAGAGAGAGAGAGAGAGAGAGAGAGACAGAGAGAGGCACAGACTCCCGGACGAAACACTCTGACACAAGCGGTCAGCAACAACCTCCGCATGAAACGTCAAATAAAGCCTCTGAAATTGTGTCCTTTTGTCGTATAAAGTCTCGAAAATATTTAGGCTGACGTTTTATGGTCTATTGAGAGTTATATTAAATATTTGTGAAGCCGATGAATCGGCCCCGCGGGTCCTCTTGTTGCCCCGGCGCCCACCTTGTCCTGAGTGACGTTGAGTGCCTTGACACTCACCACGGCTGTCACACGAGGGGGGGTTGGGGGGAATCAGACTACAAATCGCTTGCTGTCAGAACAGCTGTTACGTAGTTTGGTAAGTTTGTTATGCAGCCCATACCCATCCTGTGGATGGTAGTCAGTCCATACCCATCCTGTGGATGGTAGTCACTCCATAACTATCCTGTGGATGGTAGTCACTCCAAAACTATCCTGCGAATGGTAGTCACTCCATAACTATCCTGTGGATGGTAGTCACTCGATAACTATCCTGTGGATGGTAGTCACTCCAAAACTATCCTGCGAATGGTAGTTACTCCATAACTATCCTGTGGATGGTAGTCACTCGATAACTATCCTGTGGATGGTAGTCACTCCATAACTATCCTGAGGATGGTAGTCACTCGATAACTATCCTGTGGATGGTAGTCACTCCATAACTATCCTGTGGATGGTAGTCACTCCATAACTATCCTATGGATGGTAGTCACTCCATAACTATCCTGTGGATTCGGCAAGAAGAGCGTCGCTATTTAAGCCAAAATTGCAAGTTTTACTTATTCGGCACGATATATATATATATATATATATATATATATATATATATATATATATATATATATATATATATATATATATATATATATATATATATATATATATATATATATATTATAAAATATATAAAGTTTTCAATATATTATAGATGGTAAGGAGTAACAGGTCTATAGAGGTTTTAAGTATAATATATATATATATATATATATATATATATATATATATATATATATATATATATATATAGCTGGTGCTCTTTTCTGTCTCATAAACACGCTGGATAACAGGTATATCTAGCTACTTCTACTTACACTTTAGGTCACACTACACTGGCATACACATGCATATATATACATACACACATCTAGGTTTTTCTTCTTTTTCTTAATAGCTCTTGTTCTTTTTATTTTCTCTATTGTCCATGGGAAAGTGGAAAAGAATCTTTCCTCCGTAAGCCATGCGTGTCGTATGAGGCGACTAAGATGCCGGGAGCAATGGGCTAGTAACCCCTTCTCCTGTACAAATCTACTAAAAACGAGAAGAAGAAAAACTTTATAAAACTGGGTTGTCTGAATGTGCGTGGATGTAGTGCGGATGATAAGAAAGAGATGATTGCCGATGTTATGAATGAAAAGAAGTTGGATGTCCTGGCCCTAAGCGAAACAAAGCTGAAGGGGTAGGCGAGTTTCAGTGGGGAGAAATAAATGGGATTAAGTCAGGAGTATCTGAGAGAGTTAGAGCTAAGGAAGGGTAGCAATAATGTTGAAGGATCAGTTATGGAAGGAAAAGAGGGAATATGAATGTGTAAATTCAAGGATTATGTGGATTAAAATAAGGGTCGGATGCGAAAAGTGGGTCATAATAAGCGTGTATGCACCTGGAGAAGAGAGGAGTGTAGAGGAGAGAGAGATTTTGGGAGATGTTAAGCGAATGCATAGGAACTTTTGAACCAAATGAGAGAGTAATTGTGGTAGGGGACCTAAATGCTAAAGTGGGAGAAACATGCAGAGAGGGTGTAGTAGGTAAGTTTGGGGTGCCAGGTGTAAATGATAATGGGAGCCCTTTGATTGAACTTTGTATAGAAAGGGTTTAGTTATAGGTAATACATATTTTAAGAAAAAGAGGATAAAAAGTATACAAGATATGATGTAGGGCGTAATGACAGTAGTTTGTTGGACTATGTATTGGTAGATAAAAGACTGTTGAGTAGACTTCAGGATGTACATGTTTATAGAGGGGCCACAGATATATCAGATCACTTTTAGTTATAGCTACAGTGGGAGTAAAAGGTAGATGGGATACAAGGAAAATAGAATCAGTAAGTAAGAGAGAGGTGAAGGTTTATAAACTAAAAGAGGAGGCAGTTAGGGTAAGATATAAACAACTATTGGAGGATAGATGGGCTAGTGAGAGTGTAGGCAATGGGGTCGAAAATGTATGGGGTAGATTTAAAAAAATGTAGTGTTAGAGTGTTCAGCAGAAGTTTGTGGTTACAGGCGAGTGGGTGCGGAGGGAAGAGGAGCGATTGGTGGAATGATGATGAAAGAGAGTAGTAAGGAAAAAAGTTAGCATATGAGAGGTTTTTACAAAGTAGAAGTGATGCAAGGAGGAAGAGTATATGGAGAGAAAAGAGAGGTTAAAGAGTGGTGAAGCAATGTAAAAGAGAGCAGATGAGAGAGTGGGTGAGATGTTATCAGCAAATTTTGTTGAAAATAAGAAAAAGTTTTGGAATGAGATTAATAAGTTGAGGAAGCCTAGAGAACAAATGGATTTGACAGTTAAAAATAGAGAGGAGAGTTATTAAATGGAGAGTTAGAGGTATCGGAAGATGGAGAGAATATTTTGAGGAGCTTGTTAAATGTTGATGAAGACAGGAAGCGTGATTTCGTGTGTAGGGCAAGGAGGAATAACATCTTGAGGAGTGTGGAAGAGCCAGTTGTGGGTGTAGGGAAGTTCGTGAGGCAGTGGGTAGAATGAAAGGGTAAGGCAGCTGGGATTGATGGGATAAAGATAGAAATGTTAAAAGCAGGTGGGGATATAGTTTTGGAGTGGTTGGTGCTATTATTTAATAAATGTATGGAAGAGGGTAAGGTACCTAGGGATTGGCAGAGAGCGTGTATTGTTCCTTTGTATAAAGGCAAAGGGACAAAAGAGAGTGCAAAAATTATAGGGGAATAAGTCTGTTGAGTGTACCTGGTAAAGTGTATGGTAGAGTTATTATTGAAAGAATTAAGAGTAAGACAGAAAGCAGGATAGCAGATGAACAAGGGGCTTTAGGAAAGGGGAGGGGTGTGTAGACCAAGTGTTTACAGTGAAACATATAGGTGAACAGCATTTGGATAAGGGTAAAGATGTTTTTGTGGCATTTATGGATTTGGAAAAGGCGTATGATAGGGTAGATAGGGGGCAATGTGGCAGATGTTGCAGGTGTATGGAATAGGAGGAAGGTTACTGAAAGCAGTGAAGAGTTTTTATGAGGATAGTGAGGCTCAGGTTAGAGTGTGTAGGAGGGAAGGGACTATTTCCCAGTAAAAGTGGGCCTTAGACAAGGATGTGTGATGTCACCGTGGTTGTTCAATATATTTATAGATGGGGTTGTAAGAGAAGTGAATGCGAGGGTCTTGGCAAGAGGTGTTGGGCTAAAAGATAAAGAAGCAAATACAAAGTGGAGTTGTCACAGTTGCTTTTTGCTGATGACACTGTGTCTTTGGAGATTCTGAAGAGAAGTTGCAGAGGTTGGTGGATGAATTTGGTAGGGTGTGTAAAAGAAGAAAATTGAAAGTGAATATAGGAAAGAGTAAGGTGATGAGGATAACAAAAGAATAGGTGACGAAAGATTGGATATCAGATTGGAGGGAGAGAGTATGGAGGAGGTGAATGTATTCAGATATTTGGGAGTGGACATGTCGGCGGATGGTCTATGAAGGATGAGGTGAATCATAGAATTGATGAGGGGAAAAGGGTGAGTGGAGCACTTGGAGTCTGTGGAGACAAAGAACCTTGTCCATGGAAGTAAAGAGGGGAATGTAGAGAGTATAGTTATACCAACGCTCTTATATGGGTGTGAAGCATGGGTGATGAATGTTGCAACGAGGAGAAGGCTGGAGGCAGTGGAGATGTCATGTCTGAGGTCAATGTGTGGTGTGAATATAATGCAGAGAATTCGAGTTTGGAAATTAGGAGGAGGTGCGGATTACCAAAACGATTGTCCAGAGAGCGGAGGAGGGGTTGTTGAGGTGGTTTGGACATGTAGAGAGAATGGAACGAGACAGAGTGACTTCGAGAGTGTATAAATCTGTAGTGGAGGGAAGGCGGGGTAGGGGTCGGCCTAGGAAAGGTTGGAGGGAGGGTAAAGGAAGTTTTTGTGGAGGGGCTTGGACTTCCAGCAAGCATGTGTGAGCGTATTTGATAGGAGTGAATGGAGGCATATGGTTTTTAATACTTGACGTGCTGTTGGAGTGTGAGCAAAGTAACATTTATGAAGGATTCAGGAAACTGGCAGGCCGGACTTGAGTTCTGGAGATGGGAAGTACAGTGCCGGCACTATGAAGGAGGGTGTTAATATTTGCAGTTTTATAACTGTAGTGTAAAGCACCCCTCTGGCAAGACAGTGATGGAGTGAATGATGATGAAAGTTTTTCTTTTTCGGGCCACCCTGCCTTGGTGGGAATCGGCCGATGTGTTAATAAAAAAAATAAAAAAATATATATATAAGATAGACTCCCGACTAGATAATCGAGGAGCAACTGGGTGGTCCAAGAGCTGGAGGTTAACTCATGCCACCACCACAACAACACGACTAACTAACATCCAGTGACCAGGTTAGATAGCTTGACCCCTTAGGGGCAGCGGGTATGGTTTTTGCGTGACCTTGTTGCCCGTGGCCAGGCAGTCAAGGTCACTATAGGAGGAAAACAACAGATTATTTCAGATCTGCTGTTTGGTGAGGTCAGATCAAAGGTCAGTGGTAGGTCAGAGGTCAACCCTGGCTGTTTTTTTTCAGTCCAGCTGCGCTGGTGCGGTTGCCTTGGTGCCGCAGAAGGGCTCTTGTTCCACGAACCTGGAACCGCCTAGATGTGGTTCGTACTTTGGACTACGTACGGCCAGCTGTAACAGGCTAGTTGATCAGGCCCTGATCCACCGGCGTTGACCCCCGGAACACCCTCCAGGCAGCAGTTTGATTCCTGTGGACCACGCCCATCTGTAACGCTACTCCCAGCTGCTTCACCTCACTTCTGCTGTGGTACATAAGGTCCGGTTGTTTGAGGGACTAACCGCCTCCTACCATGGCTGAGAGATGAAGTATACGCTAACTTGCAAAAACGATTTGCTAGGTGAAATTGCAGATCTAGAGAGTGTGCAGAGAACCTTTACTGCACATATATATGGAAGCACTTGACTTGTACTCGCTGGAACGCAGGCGACAGAGATATATCATAATCTACACCTAGAAGATTCTAGAGGGACTGGTCCCTAATCTGCACACAGAAATCACTCCCTACGAAAGTAAAAGACTGGGCAGACGGAGCAAAATACTCCCAATGAAAAGTAGGAACGCCATTGGTACACTAAGAGAAAACACCATAAGCCTCCGGGGCCCAAGACTGTTCAACAGCCTCCCACCAGCCATTAGGTGAATTACCAATAGACCCCCGGGTGGCTTCAAGAGGGAGCTGGACAGATACTTAAAGTCAGTTCCGGATCAGCCGGGCTGTGGTTCGTACGTTGGACTACGTGTGGCCAGCAGTAACAGCCTCGTTGATCAGGCCCTGGCCCACCGGGAGGCCTGGTCGTGGACCGGGCCGCGGAGGCGTTGATCCCCGGAATACCCTCCAAGTAGAATCCAGGTAGGTGGAACCATGGGGTAAATGCACACAAAAGAAATAATTGCGATGGTGGGCAGATGGATTTTTACTTTCTAACAAACAGAACCCAAAGAGTAATAGTAAACGAAATGAAATCCGAGGCTGCTACAGTGAAGAGCTGTGTCTTCCAAGGCGAGGTACTTGCCTCACTTCTCTTCCTCATTCTCATTTCTGACATAGAGACATTAATTATAGCACTGTATCATTCTTTGCTGACGAGACTAGAAACTGTATGGAATCCATAAAAGACACAGCCAGCTTTCAAGGTAATATAAATCAATAACAATATGTTGTTCAGTGAGGACAAATTTCAGTTATTACGCCTTGAAAGAATGGCGACAATAAAAACAAGATCAGATTACAAGACAAACGCAAACCATTCAGCATAAAGTAAATCAAATGTGAGAGACCTGAGAGTGATAATTTCAGAAGATCTCACGTTTAAGGAGTACAACAACGTTATTATCGCAACTACAAGAAAAATCATAAGATGGATAACCAGAACCTTCAAAACAAGGGATGCCAGACTGATGATGACTCTCTTCCCGTCACACACTCTCTCTAGGTTGGAGTTTTAATATGTACTAAAGGCCCCCTTCAAGACAGGCGAAATTGCTGAGCACATCGGAGTGATTGGTACCAAACCTGCACACCGAAATTACTACTTATGAACACAAGAGACTTGGCAGACGGTGCAGGATACCTCCCATGAAAATCGGGAAGCGATGAGTACACTGAGAGAGAACTTATTAAGTATGAGGGGATCACGACTCCTCAGCGCTCTCCCTTCATGCATGAGGGATGTCAGCGACAAACCCCTGGCTGTCTTCAATAGGGAAAGCGACAGATTCCTCAAAACAGTTCCTGATCAGCCGGGCTGTGGTGCATACGTTGGACTGTGGGCGGCAGACACTAACAGCTTGATCGATCAGGCCAGCATCCAGGAGGCCTGGTCTGGGACTTGGCCGCGGGGGCGGTGACCTCTTTTAGCGACTCTTGGTGGTTATATCTCCCATCAATTGTCTTTATCACCAAAAGAAGCTTAATATCTCCCAAGGATAGTCTATATCATCCAAAGATTGTCTATATCATCCAAGGATAGTCTATATCATCCAAGGATAGTCTATATCATCCAAAGATTGTCTATATCATCCAAGGATAGTCTATATCATCCAAGGATAGTCTATATCATCTAAGGATAGTCTATATCATCCAAGGATAGTCTATATCATCCAAGGATAGTCTATATCATCCAAGGATAGTCTATATCATCCAAGGATAGTCTATATCATCCAAGGATAGTCTATATCATCCAAGGATAGTCTATATCATCCAAGGATAGTCTATATCATCCAAGGATAGTCTATATCATCCAAGATTAGTCTATATCATCCAAGGATAGTCTATATCATCCAAGGATAGTCTATATAATCCAAGGATGGTCTATATCATCCAAGGATAGTCTATATCATTCAAGGATGGTCTATATCATCCAAGAATGGTCTATATCACCGAAGGATGGTCCATATCTAGAGAGTCGCCTACATAGAATAAAAACGTTCACGGTATCTAACCTGAGGCAATACGAAACTAATCCTTAGAATACCAATGAAAAACTGGACCTGGACCTGTTAGGTAAGATTTGTCAGGAAACAGTACAAGTGTTTCCTGACGCGGGTCTTAGTGTTATGATGACTCACCGTTGGAGCTTTTGGTCATCTGACCGACACCTTCCGCTGGCTTGCCGGTCCACCCCTTTTAAAAATTATGGTTATGATTATAACCCTGAGACCTGAGGGCAAAGGGAGCAAATTGGTGGGGAAGGGGAGGATGTTGGATTGGGGGGGAAAGGGTAACACAAGAGGTCAATCACTTGACCTCACTGGCTGTGTTTACAGTGTGTCTCGTAATTACACACGCCCTGAGTGCTGACGCCCACTGATCCCACTCCTATACCACGCCTGGCACCCACCCCCACCCACCAGCCTCACGTCCACACCACGCCTGGCACCCACCCACCAGCCTCACGCCCACACTACGCCTGGCACCCGCCCACCAGCCTCACGCCCACACATACCCACCATTTCCTCCATTATATTTGGACTGGTATAATAATTCTACAGTAGCCTACAAACCCACGGGAGAGAAATCCTGCGGCCGGCAGTAACAGCCTTGTTGATCAGGCGCTGATCCACCGCGAGGCCTGGTCATGAACCGGGCCGCGGGGCGCTGACCCCCGGAACATCGTCCAGGTATACTCCAGGTATGATGTACATGAGTGGTATACAATACCAACAAAACGAAGACTTAAACACATGAGCGACATCTGGGGTATCGACATGTAGTGTATCGATAAAGCCGCTGGAGGGCGAAACGTCTACATATAAAGATACCCAGATGTTGCACATTCGTCTAAGTCTTCATCTTACTCATGGTATCGCTTTATTAGTTTGTTCTTGCACGAAAGATACCAAAGATAATATATAGTCAGTTTTATCTCATTCCTCGTCTTATCTGTATAATGTACAAATAAGATGAGGAATTAGACGTAATTGTACAGATATTGTCTTTAACTGTTGAGGAATTAGACGTAATTGTACAGATATTGTCTTTAACTGTTGAGGAATTAGACGTAATTGTACAGATATTGTCTTTAACTGTTGAGGAATTAGACGTAATTGTACAGATATTGTCTTTAACTGTTGAGGAATTAGACGTAATTGTACAGATATTGTCTTTAACTGTTGAGGAATTAGACGTAATTGTACAGATATTGTCTTTAACTGTTGAGGAATTAGACGTAATTGTACAGATATTGTCTTTAACTGTTGAGGAATTAGACGTAATTGTACAGATATTGTCTTTAACTGTTGAGGAATTAGACGTAATTGTACAGATATTGTCTTTAACTGTTGAGGAATTAGACGTAATTGTACAGATATTGTCTTTAACTGTTGAGGAATTAGATGTAATTGTACAGATATTGTCTTTAACTGTTGAGGAATTAGACGTAATTGTACAGATATTGTCTTTAACTGATGAGGAATTAGGCGTATGTGCAATACCTGGGTATCTTTAGTCAATGCAGAGATGATTTGCGAAGACAGTGGGAGATGTGGTAATTAGTCCCTCAAGCCTTGGACAACCATACACAGAAGACAATGGGATATGAGTAATCAGTCCCTCACCTTTGCACAAATACCGTATATACAGAAGAGAGTAGAAGATGAAGTAATTAGCCCTTAAGTCTTGTAGAACTATACAGACAGTGTAAGATGAGGTAATCAGTCCCTAAGTCTTGTAGAACTATACAGACAGTGTAAGATGAGGTAATCAGTCCCTAAGTCTTGTAGAACTATACAGACAGTGTAAGATGAGGTAATCAGTCCCTAAGTCTTGTAGAACTATACAGACAGTGGAAGATGAGGTAATCAGTCCCTAAGTCTTGTAGAACTATACAGACAGTGGAAGATGAGGTAATCAGTCCCTCGGTGTAAAGACTAAAGTTCTGAACACCAGCTTCCAGGTTGAGCGACTGATTACCATATCTTCTACTCTCTGACTCTGAGTCGAACTGATAAAAGCCACTGGTTGACGAAACGTCGTCAAATAAGGATACCCCGGTGTTTCACACGTGTCTAACTCCTCCACAAAACTATGTAGCTAGAAAGCTGTTTGTTTTTTGTATTTGACCTATTGTGCAGTGACCCACTGGAAGACTTGGTTTATTCCAGCACGAAGATCTGTGTCCTCTCACGCAGATTTCAGTGTCGTCTGAAAAGTATGAGTCGGCGATATGATTTACATCTCGGTGTCTGGGACAAGAATGTGAAAAGAGAAGTGGGGAAATTGCTATGAAGGTCTTCCCAAAAGGGATTTCCAGAGCCATGCACATCAGCCTGGAGTTTTATGACTCACTCGCCACGAGTTCAAGGCCCACCCGGTACGTGATTTGTTTACTAGAGTTGATTAGGGCGCGGGTGTCTGGTCCTCCTTCAAGAATCATCGACACATAGCTGGTTTTACTTCTAACTTTGTGACTATCATATGACAACACATCAATGATATATCCAATTTTCCTTAATTTAAAAAAAATGGCCCGTTTCTCCGTAGATTAAGGATAGGGGACGTGCACCTCTTTCATAGCTAGGATACAGGAAGTTCACCTCGCCTATAGCTAGGATAGGGGGACGTGTACCTCACCCATAGCTAGGATAGGGGGACGTGTACCTCACCCATAGCTAGGATAGGGGGACGTGTACCTCACCCATAGCTAGGATACGGTGACGTGTACCTCACCCATAGCTAGGATAGGGGGACGTGTACCTCACCCATAGCTAGGATAGGGGGGACGTGTACCTCACCCATAGCTAGGATAGGGGGACGTGTACCTCACCCATAGCTAGGATACGGTGACGTGTACCTCACCCATAGCTAGGATACGGTGACGTGTACCTCACCCATAGCTAGGATAGGGGGACGTGTACCTCACCCATAGCTAGGATATGGGGGACGTGTACCTCACCCATAGCTAGGATAGGGGGACGTGTACCTCACCCATAGCTAGGATAGGGGGACGTGTACCTCACCCATAGCTAGGATAGGGGGATGTGTACCTCACCCATAGCTAGGATAGGGGGATGTGTACCTCACCCATAGCTAGGATAGGGGGACGTGTACCTCACCCATAGCTAGGATAGGGGGACGTGTACCTCACCCATAGCTAGGATAGGGGGATGTGTACCTCACCCATAGCTAGGATAGGGGGATGTGTACCTCACCCATAGCTAGGATAGGGGGATGTGTACCTCACCCATAGCTAGGATAGGGGGATGTGTACCTCACCCATAGCTAGGATAGGGGGGACGTGTACCTCACCCATAGCTAGGATAGGGGGACGTGTACCTCACCCATAGCTAGGATAGGGGACGTGTACCTCACCCATAGCTAGGATAGGGGATGTGTACCTCACCCATAGCTAGGATAGGGGATGTGTACCTCACCCATAGCTAGGATAGGGGATGTGTACCTCACCCATAGCTAGGATAGGGGGACGTGTACCTCACCCATAGCTAGGATAGGGGACGTGTACCTCACCCATAGCTAGGATAGGGGATGTGTACCTCACCCATAGCTAGAGATAAAGTAGAGGGACGTGTACCTCACCCATAGCTAGGATAGGGATGTGTACCTCACCCATAGCTAGGATAGGGGATGTGTACCTCACCCATAGCTAGGATAGGGGGACGTGTCCACTCTCCTCACCCATAGCTAGGATAGGGGGATGTGTACCTCACCCATAGCTAGGATAGGGGACGTGTACCTCACCCATAGCTAGGATAGGGATGTGTACCTCACCCATAGCTAGGATAGGGGATGTGTACACCTCACCCCCCTAGCTAGGATAGGGGGATGTGTACCTCACCCATAGCTAGGATAGGGGATGTGCTACCTAGCAGATGGCCTCACCATAGCTAGGATAGGGGGACGTGTACCTCACCCATAGCTAGGATAGGGGACGTGTACCTCACCCATAGCTAGGATAGGGGATGTGTACCTCACCCATAGCTAGGATAGGGGATGTGTACCTCACCCATAGCTAGGATAGGGGAGTGTACCTCACCCATAGCTAGGATAGGGGACGTGTACCTCACCCATAGCTAGGATAGGGGACGTGTACCTCACCCATAGCTAGGATAGGGGATGTGTACCTCACCCATAGCTAGGATAGGGGGATGTGTACCTCACCCATAGCTAGGATAGGGGGACGTGTACCTCACCCATAGCTAGGATAGGGGGGACGTGTACCTCACCCATAGCTAGGATAGGGGGATGTGTACCTCACCCATAGCTAGGATAGGGGGATGTGTACCTCACCCATAGCTAGGATAGGGGGGACGTGTACCTCACCCATAGCTAGGATAAAGGATATGCAGCTCACTCAGAGGGAGTTGCTAGCAGATATTCCGGTTACTGTGTGACTTGTGGCGTACACCTGCCTCTCTACTGTATTTTAACTGTTCACCCAGGTGTGAGGGCGGGGGTGGGCGTGAGAGTGAGTGTGGGTGTGGGCGTGAGGGTAGGTGTGGGCGTGATGGAAGGCTTGGGTGGCAAGGTTGGTTTACAGTGGTCGTTAGTTTGGGTTGTGCGCTGAGAGGGTCACTGCATGTGTAAATGAGAAGTGACCTTGTGTGTGGTTTTTGTGAACTGTGTACAAGTCTAGTTGTCGTTGTTGTTGTTGTTGGTGTGTGTGTGTGTACTCACCTAGTTGTGGTTGCAGGGGTCGATCACAGCTCCTGGCCCCGCCTCTTCACTGGCCGCTACTGTGTGTGTGTGTGTGTGTGTGTGTGTGTGTGTGTGAATGTACTGTCTGTGGTGTGTTTGCGGGGGTCGAGTATCGGCTCCTGGCCTTGCCTCATAGCCCTTCCCTGGTCTTGTCATACCTACTCTTGAAACTACCTGGAGGATATTCCGGGATCAACGCCCCCGCGGCCCGATCCACGACCAGGCCTCCCGGTGGATCAGGGGCCTAATCAACGAGGCTGTTACTGTTGGCCGCACGCAGTCCAACGTACGAACCACAGCTCGGCTGATCCGGCACCGACTTTAGGTATCTGTGTATATAATTTGCCTCTACCATTTCCTCTTATAGCTCGTTCCATTCATTTACCACCCCGAGGCTGAAAAAGTACTTTCTAACATCCCTTTGGTTCTTCAGTGTCTTTAGCTTTCATCTCTGACCCCTCGCATCCCTCATGCCTCGCATTTCAGTCTGTTTCTGCTATGTTAAATCCTCTGAGTATCTTGTACGTCTTAATCATGTCTCCCTAGTCTTCTAAAGTCGTCAGGTTCAATTCAGGTAGCCTCCTCCTCCAAGTTCATTCCCCTCAACCTTATTTTTTTGATAATCAACAAGAGTAGGATCAAGGGTAGGATCAGGGGCAGGATCAAGGGCAGGAGCAAGGGTAGGTTCAAGGGTAGGATCAAGGGTAGGATCAAGGGCAGGATCAAGGGTAGGATCAGGGGCATGATCAAGGATAAGATTAATACAAAATTGAAAATTAATGTCTGGTAGGGAATATGTAATCTTCCCCTCTTTCTTCTTGTATGTGGTTAAGGGGAAAAGGCAACAGAAAGAATAGACTGGGAGAGGGATGGGTGGAAAGGGTTGTTGAGAGTAGAGGTAGTGAGGAAAGATGCGGATAGTGGTAGAGATGGGAGGGAGGGAGAATATTGTAGGGTGAGAGAGGCATGGTTGGAAGGTAGGGAGGGGTTGTAGAGAGGGGAGGGTAATGAGTGGAGGTAAGGAGGGGAGGAAGGGATTTGGGGTAGGGAGGAGAGGAAGGGATTTGGGGTAGGGAGGAGGAAGGGATGAAGGGAGTGGAGAGGGAGGTAGGGAGGGCAGAAGTAGTGTGTATGTGTGTGAACCTCACTGGCAGCGATAACAATATTCGTCATGTGAGAAGCCTACCCACGGCGGTCTTCTCTTCCCCCTCCCCCTTCCCTCTTACCCCTTCTCCCATCCTCTCTCTCTCTCTCTCTCTCTCTCTCTCTCTCTCTCTCTTTCGTGTTATGTAAATGATAACATGCCCACTAGTTTTAAGGGTAAACTTCGACTGACTAGATGGCAGTACTCCTCTGGTCTCAGGTCAAGATTCACTACACAGAACTAACCATACAATGTTACTGGAACTAGAGATAACAAACTATCACTACACTTGGGAATGCACTGCGTGGGGATTGGCATGCACTGCGTGGGGATGGGCATGCACTGCGTGGGGATGGGCATGCACTGCGTGGGGATGGGCATGCACTGCGTGGGGATGGGCATGCACTGCGTGGGGATGGGCATGCACTGCGTGGGGATGGGCTTGCACTGCGTGGGGATGGGCTTGCACTGCGTGGGGATGGGCTTGCACTGCGTGGGGATGGGCTTGCACTGCGTGGGGATGGGCTTGCACTGCGTGGGGATGCCGTCACGCAGTGCAACCCCAGAGTCACTGAGGTACAACATCACCTCTGATCCACGCATGTCAACAATGTAATAACAAAAATAGAGCAAATGTCGGATTAAGGTTCCACTGTAGACAGTCTCAGTGCCAACGTAATATTTTGTTGGGATTTTTAATCCGGGAGAGAGTTAGCCGCCCAGGATGACCCACTATAGTCAGTGTGTCATCGAGGACTGTCTGTCTTATTTCCACTGTGGTCCTGTAATCTTCTTCCCCAGGATGCCACCCCACACCAGTTGACTAACACCCAGTTGCCTTACTTGCTGCTAGGTGAACAAGGGCAGCAGGTGTGAGGAAACATGTTCAACGCTTCACCCATGCCGGGGAATCAGTCCCGCTCGCTTCCTACCTGGAGGGGATTCCGGGGATCAATGCCCGCTACCATGCTACTAGCCAAGCCGGGAATAAAGACACTGGTAGCAAAGGATCCTTTTAATACAACGTTTCGCCCAGCTGTTACACCGCTAGAACCACAGGGCCAGAGGGCCAGACGTAGAATTTTGGAAGCAACTGTGATGCACCTCACCAAAACCATTGAGCACAACAGTGGAATGTACACGTTGACTGCACTTGTTACCCACATAATCCAGGATTCACATAATAAATATATACTTGTCACATCATTTCCAGTCCGCATACAGCCAATAGAGCATTTACAGCCCGCAAAGAGTCAGTAGAGCATTTATATTACCGGGAACACCTCAGAGTCCTAAACATGTTCTAGCCGGAGCGGAAGAGAGAGAGAGAGAGAGAGAGAGAGAGAGAGAGAGAGAGAGAGAGAGAGAGATGCTAATATATACATGGAAAGTACTCGAGAGCCTAGTCTCAAATCTGCACACTACCATAACAGCATGCTGGAGTGACAGACATAGGAGGAAGTGTAAAATAAACCCAGTGAAAAGCTGGGACGTCGTGGGCACCATAAGAGAACATTGTATCAACATCCGTGGTCCCGGACTATTCAGCATCTTGCCAGAAGATATCAGAAACACTGCTGGGAAAAAATGTAGAATTTTTCAGGCGGAATCTGGACAAGTATCTTCACCACGTAAACTCCACGTGCCAGATCAACCAGGCTGTGAAGGATATGTGGGGCAGCGGACGGGCCGCCAGAAGCAACAAGCCTGGCTCCAGTAGAAAATCTCTCGAAACTGTTCAAAGGTATATCAAAGGTTAATATTCTTATATACGTAGTTAATATTCTTATATGGTTAATATTCTTATATTCTTATACAGTCACCTAATTTTTTCATTTTAATAGTCATGTTAAGTCTTATTTTTTCGTGAATTTTATTTACCCAGTTTTATTTTATCTTCATTATATTTCCCTTTCTTCATTGTAATCTATTTTCATGCATTAGATTTACTCGGTTTATTTTTATTGTTAGTAATGGTGGCTGACTTCTCCCGTGTCACTAAGTTGTTAGGCTGGGAGTAAGGGGATACGAGGACCCCCCAGGGGAGATAAGTCACTCTGACTTGTTTTGGGGGAGTCTCTTGGGTCATTTACACTTGTGTAAACGATTGTAATCATCCGAAGCTGTGTAATTGTACCTAAATAAACTTACCTACTTTCTTTATTTATTTTTCTCTTTCTATTTATCTATCTGTCTCTGTCTCTGTTTACACAAGAGTTTATACAGGGGTTAGGTTAAGAGCTCCTACCTTTATTTACAAGCTAAGAGCTGTTATCTACCTCATCTCTCTCTCTCTCTCTCTCTCTCTCTCTCTCTCTCTCTCTCTCTCTCTCTCTCTCTCTCTCTCTCTCCCTCTCACTCTCTTATATATGTAATAAATTATGCCAAGACGTAGTAACTCCAGCTAAGCAGGAACGACACTTGCACAGCTGCTATAGTTACTTTACACATAACAACCAAATCTATGCACCACCAACGACACTCGTTCAGATCTCAATGTTTCCTAGCTACCCTGAGCCATCTTCCTGCCAGACGTAGTGCTTTTAAACCCTCAAATGTTTTTTTTTTTCACATATTGAAGCTAACGCAACTTTCCTCTAAAGCGTTGTTTTCCCCACGCACTCTGTTCACTCTGTGTGTGTATATAACTTTGTTAGACAGTCCCTCGCTAACTTAGGATAATCAAGTTCTCGCCGATCCATCATCTATCCTATTAATCTTTCTTCTCTCCTCTTACGTCTCCCCTCCTCCCCTTTCTCCCTCCTTTCTCTCCCTCCCTCCCTTCCCCTCTGCTCTCTCCTCCATCGTGTCGTGTTGCGCAGACACAACACGACCAAGGTCACTCTCTACACCAGCTCACTCTACACCAGCTCACTCTACACCAGCTCACTCTACACCAGCTCACTCTACACCAGCTCACTCTACACCAGCTTGTGGGTCATTCTGACCTGCTACCATGACCAGGCACATACACTGTAAAGGAGGAGAAGAAGAGGCGAATAAGACAAATAATAATAAGAAACAAAGCAGAAAAACAAAATAAGAAGAAAAAGGAGGAGAAAGAGAATTTGGGACTTAACACATGATAACCCCACAAGATCCATGTATAGTGTGGTTTATTTCCACCAGGATGCGACCCACAACATTTGCATAACGCCTATGTTCCTATTTACTGCTCAATGAACGTGGCCAGCAGATGTGGGGGAGGCTTGTCCATACGTCTCATCCTACCCAGCAATCCAACCCGACTCCTTTTCTATTGGAGCCAAACAAACTCTCCGCCACTAAGTTTACGATTTGCCCTATGAGCCTTCCTAACTTAATATACGCAGTTGGTAATGTCTGGACCACTGGCCCTCGGCCAGTTCTGCGTTACCTCTGGCCTGGTCACGGAGACTGTGGCCCACTAGTGTGACACTGGGACCACTTGTGTCCAGTATGGGTGAGCTAGTGGTCGGGTTTGCTATGGCCCGTCACAGGGCCGACGCTATTGAAAGTCAGTTATAACAAACATCAATGTCAGCAGAGTTTTCCTTGCCGTAAAAAAAACAACAACAGCATCCCACTGATGTGTGTGTTTATCGCCTTGATTCCATTAGTTTTGAGAGTATATATATATATTTTTTCCTTTGTTTATGTATTAAAGTGGTAAAAAAATATACCAATGTGCTGCTACCCTATTCTGTATGATAGTCTGCAAAGCTAAAACGAAAGTCGGGTATGATTCTCTGTCATAATCTATCAACCAGGATGGATTAAGACTTGAGAGGGGCACTGAGGACATGATCAAGTATACCATTAAAGGTTCACCAGCTACAAAGGTTTTTCTTCGAGATATGTGCGTTTCTGTTACGTGTGAATTTCCATCTCTCTCAAATTTTATGAAATTATCCCCATCATCACATAGCGTGGTAACCAAAATTATACATATACAATACAATACAATATTATTTCTTTTCTGCAGTATACAAAATGTAGTTTATACAGGAGGCCTGGTCATGGACCGGTCCACGGGGGTATTGACCCCCTGAATACCCTCCAGGTAGGAAGGTATTCCGGGGGAATACCCTCCTAGGTAGGTAGGTAGGTAGGTAGGTAGATAGGTAGGTAGACAATATACAGCCACTAGCATGCGGTACATTCGGGCAGAGAAAAAAAAAAGGGGGTGAGGGAAAGAAAAAGAAGATAATTTGGATTATGATATATGCGTTTAGTGCAGTGGTCTTAAGTGTTTACCATGTCTCACCTATTAGTGAGACATTCTATTTTTCTCACACATGAGAAAGAAACAGTACTTGAGGATCACTGCAGGAGGTCTACTGGCCCACGCTGCGTTTCTTTTGTTTCAAGATGTTAAGGGCAAGCAGCTGCGTATACACCTGTACACGGCTCCAAGTGCGACATTCCACTAGGTATAAAGTCACCAATAACCGGACACTCAACCGGACACTCAACCGGACACTCAACCGGACACTCAACCGGACACTCAGTTTCATCTGATCATCAGAGTTAGATGTGATTCTTTTCAATACATTCATTGGTAGTAATGAATGTTCAGGCTGGTGTTTCTGGAGCGTACAACTGCGTCAGAGAGTTCATCTCCCTCCATGAACACCCTTGTTAGTCCTTGAACACCTCAATCCCGCCCACTCCCACCTCTCCCCCGCCCACTCCCACTTCCAGCAAAATAAACAGCTTGCGATAAGAGTCAGGAGTGTTGTTTTTAGCTAGGTGTTATATTCTAATTACAGAGGGTGTGAGGTGACGATAATGTAGTGGCAAGACTTCTTAACAGGTGGCAGACTGACTAGTTAGGTCTCTCTCTCTCTCTCTCTCTCTCTCTCTCTCTCTCTCTCTCTCTCTCTCTCTCTCTCTCTCTCTCTCTCTCTCTCTCTCTCTCTCTTTTTCTCTCGTCTTCCTCGATCACCATTCTCCTGCACCATCACTCCCCTGCACCAGACTCTGGAGACTCAACAAAGGTAGACAGGCATATCCACTATCCCCACCCTCCCTGTATACTCCTGGTGTAGCTCAGACATAAGAACACAACAATACCTACATAAATCTATATAAATTAGACACATATGCAACATTTGGATGTCTTTATTGAAGAAACGTTTCGCCACACAGTGGCTTCATCAGTCCATACAAAGGAGAATGGTGAAGAACAGGAGGAGTTTGAGGTAATCAGTCTCTCAGCCTTGAGTCGATATGGTCAGTCCATCAATCTTGAAAAGAATGTTGCATATGTGTCTAATTTATCAACTTGTCGGTTCTCTGAACCATTCATCTACATAAAACAAGGATTTAAATAACTACAAAATAAGCAGTGGTTGATTAGGACCAGAAAATGTTTAGTTTTGAAGGTGTGTCGCGGGGGTTGCAAGAATGTAAACAGCTGATTTTATTACTCGTGTACAGTGCCGACACGTATATGAGTGAGACACATGTGCAACACCTGGGTGTCATTGCTGTGGAAACGTTGTGTTTTCGATAGAAGAAGCCTGCCGAGCAGGCGAAACGTTTCGATAATGAAGATAATTAACCGTTGCACGTCTTCACAAATGTACAGGAGGATATGATCGGGGGTCAACGCCCCCCTCCCTACAGACCACGGCTCCCGGCCTGATAAACCAGTCTGCGACTTGTTAAGTAAAAGGACACAAATGCAACTAATGTGACATTTTATTGTGGCAACGTTTCGCTCTCCAGGAGCTTTGTCAAGCCGTTACTTGACCGTTGTCTTGGCAAAGCTCCTGGAAAGCGAAACGTTGCCACAATAAAATGTCACATTAGTTGCATTTGTGTCCTTTTACTTAACATATTGTCGGTAATTCTACGAATATTTATACAGTCTGCGACGGCTTTTCGCACGCGGACCGACGTACGAACTACAGCCCGGCATTTTTCCAGCCTATTGTTTCAATAACACCTCCTTACAGTTAGTGCCACTTACTTACAACTCAACTACCACACTAATGATTTTCTTTATTCCATTACTGAGGGTTCTTGGTACCTGACTTCCCTAATTCTTATCGTTCGTAGTGAGGTTCCACACACACACACACACACACACACACACACACACACACACACACACACACACACACACACACACACACATACACACACCCACACCATACACTGGACCTCACAGTATCAGTACTCACCGACCATTACATTAAAGTTAAACCGTTTGTTTGTTGTTGTTGTTGTGTGTGTGTGTGGGGTTACCGGGCTCGGCTTTCAGCGCCACCAGCGCTTAGTTGCTCGAAATCATTTTAGTTATAACACTGAGCCTGACAATTCTACCTTTTTTCCCCCGATTCGGAATGTACAGTTTATCTTTGTTGATGAATCGTCTCTTTATTTTAACTCCAAGTTAACAAGTTAATCTTATTTTTGCTCCATGAAATGAGTTACACCAGACAGAAAGTGACTAAAAGTTACTGAAAGTGATAAAAGTTACTGAAAGTGAGTGAAAGGCAAGTGAAAAAATGTTTGTGAACCTACAAAAAATTTATATATATATATATATATATATATATATATATATATATATATATATATATATATATATATATATATATATGAATATTATGCAAAAATCGCTAACAAGCGATACAGTATGCAAAACAACCACAGGGGGAGTTGAATGATAGCTTTAGGCCTTTCGTGCTGCAATCAACACATCAGGAGCTTGCAGCATTGCAGAAATGAGTAAGAGGTCTCAGCAGATTCGCGTAATACTACCTGAAGAATTAGTAGTATATTATTAATGCTGTTAAACACCTCTGTCGTGGCTCACACAGGTGACCCAGAAAAAAAGGAAACATGGTCACCATCATTCACTCAGTCGCTATTTTGCCAGAAGCTCAGACGACCCTCCAGACCTGCCACATGATCGCCCCTCCTTCAGCGTGCAGGCATTGTACTTCCCACCTCCAGCACCGACCGTTCCATGAAGCTTTAAGTCCAGGTTCAATATCAGGTCATTATTTAAAAAAATATATGGCACGTATAAAGCTATACGATAATCTGAAGCACAGAGGATGTAAAAAATCTGGGGAGATACTTTAACCTAGCTTTAAAATCTACTTAATGATCAGGGAGACAGGAAATCTGAAAATTAAGTGATCTGTATATTTCGACCCCCTTCTGGGGTCCTCTTCAGCAGATCTGCTAAAGAGTTACTATTGAACTTTGACAAGTGTTCATTACACTTTAGTTATTTTACATCTTATTATTATTTTTTTAATGGCGTAATACATGGTATTGGAGAAATTAATAAAAAAGCGAATGGACTACAGGAAGCTCGATCCTCCGTTCGTGAATTGTTGTTGTCTCTGATCAGTCAGGCTGTTAAACCGAATAGAAAGACAATTTGTGGCATAGAGCTGGAATTCCATACCTTTTTGTCTCTCTGTATTCACTGAGAATTCTGACAAGTTCCCATGTATCCCCAAAAATTAAGAATAAAAAAAATGATAAAATTATATTGATTTTTATGGTATTTTATTTTGAGATATGTATATGTAGAGGTTATATAAGGATTTCATTCTATTTTTAACATTGATAATCTGAACTCAGTCAATTTATAAAATATCTTGATCTGTCCCACACATATCTATTATATACACTAATCATGAATAATGAGTAAAAGTACACAAAACTTGTCAAAATAATATATATTACAAACTAAATACTAATATTAATGAGATGGTTGAGTCTGTTTTCTGGTAATAAGTTCATTGATACGAGGGGAAACTTCAGCAGCTGTACAACGAATATCATGTTCAGGTGTTCTGAGATATCATCTGTCTTGATGTAACTCCCCAACAGCAACATAAATGTTGATCCACAGAGTCATGTTGATGGTAATAACAGCAGTGCTCGAGTAGCAGGCTCAGCATCCAGTGTCTAAGAGTTTAGCATCCCAAACCAAAAATCACACAAATTCATCTCGGAGTATTCATCACGTGGAGGATCATCATTGCTGGAGGTCTATCTCCTGCTCTTGCATAGCCGTCCCAGCCGTCCCAGCCGTCCCAGCCGTCCCAGCCGTCCCAGCCGTCCCAGCCGTCCCAGCCGTCCCAGCCTGCCACAACCTCGGCTTTGGCGGTGAAAGCATTCCGAAGATACACTAATTCATCTTGTTGTCTGTGGATGAGGTTCGCTAAATGGCAACTCACTAGTATAACAAGTAATGAGAGTAACTAACGAGTACGTCATACATGAAAAATTAAACGCAGGTAATTTTGCTCACAAATGACACCAACGTAGCTGTCACGACTGATACTTCTGGATAACTTTATTTGCTTTATTCAACTACTCTCATTTTCTCCCCATTATTTCCACTATCTCTACCTTCCCTCATTTTTCAATCCGCGTCTTTAATTCCCTTTTTTTATTTATATTTTTTCTCTCTTCCCATCCTCTCCTTCGGTATTTCTTCGTCTCTCTCTTTCTCTCTCTCTCTCTCTCTCTCTCTCTCTCTCTCTCTCTCTCTCTCTCTCTCTCTCTCTCTCTCTCTCTCTCTCTCTCTCTCTCTCTCTTCTTACTTTAACTCCACTTTCTCTTTCTGCTGCTTTACTGTATAGTATGGTGCGTAATTCTACATCCGTTCGTAACTGCGTAACGTAGTGAATAAATATTTAAAATAGCGTACAACAGTATAGCGAAGTGTATAACGGTATAGCATAAATGAATAAGACACACGAGTAACACTTTGCTCTCTCTTTCTAAGACGTTACGTCTACACAGTAGGCTTCTTCAGTCGAATACAGAGGTGACTACAATTAGAGACAGCAGAAGCAGTGGAGAGGTAAAGATGTAATCAGTCCATTAGCTTTTGAAGAAGTAAGCTTTAAGGTGGTCAGTCCCTCAGTCATGAGAAGCGTCCCGCTTCATAGTCTCGAGGGACTGACCACCTTAAGATTGCTTCTTCAAGGCTGAGGGACTGACTACCCCAAAATTATTTCTTCAAGGCTGAGGGACTGACCACATCATCCCTCTCCACCGCTTCTGCTGTTACTATTGTTAGTCACCTCTGCAATAGACTGAAGAAGCCTACTGTGTAGACGAAACGCTTCAGAAATAAAGATACCGAAGTGTCGTACATGTTTCGTTCATCAACCTGCGAGTATTTTATAACATCAACAGTGGCCATGGCCCGAGCCACGAGTTCGTTGACCCCCGGAACACCCTCCATCAAGGTAGATACCCCCGGAACACCCTCCATCAAGGTAGATACCCCCGGAACACCCTCCATCAAGGTAGATACCCCCGGAACACCCTCCATCAAGGTAGATACTCCCGGAACACCTCCATCAACGTAGATACCCCGGAACACCCTCCATCAAGGTAGATACCCCGGAACACCCTCCATCAAGGTAGATACCCCCGGAACACCCTCCATCAAGGTAGATACCCCCGGAACACCCTCCATCAAGGTAGATACTCCCGGAACACCCTCCATCAACGTAGATACCCCCGGAACACCCTCCATCAAGGTAGATACCCCCGGAACACCCTCCATCAAGGTAGATACCCCCGGAACACCCTCCATCAAGGTAGATACCCCCGGAACACCCTCCATCAAGGTAGATACCCCCGGAACACCCTCCATCAAGGTAGATACCCCCGGAACACCCTCCATCAAGGTAGATACCCCGGAACACCCTCCATCAAGGTAGATACCCCGGAACACCCTCCATCAAGGTAGATACCCCCGGAACACCCTCCATCAAGGTAGATACCCCCGGAACACCCTCCATCAAGGTAGATACTCCCGGAACACCCTCCATCAAGGTAGATACCCCCGGAACACCCTCCATCAAGGTAGATACCCCCGGAACACCCTCCATCAAGGTAGATACCCCCGGAACACCCTCCATCAAGGTAGATACCCCGGAACACCCTCCATCAAGGTAGATACCCCGAACACCCTCCAACAAGGTAGATACCCCGGAACACCTCCATCAAGGTAGATACCCCGGAACACCCTCCATCAAGGCAGATACCCCCGGAACACCCTCCATCAAGGTAGATACTCCCGGAACACCCTCCATCAAGGCAGATACCCCCGGAACACCCTCCATCAAGGTAGATAGATAAGAACATAATAATAGAGGAACACTGCATGAGGCCTACCGGCCCATGCAAGGCAAGTCTTTCTCAAACCCAAAAAGACTAACAAAAATATTTACCGAACTAAATTCCCCTCCCTCCTTCCCTCCCTCCTTCCCTCCCTCCTTCCCCCTCCTTCCCTCCCTCCTTCCCTCCCTCCTGCTATGTTACAGACAGTTATACAATCAATAGACAGGAAGCTTGGTGCTGGTAAGTTACGGTAATCCACTTCGGCTGATAAAGCCTACCACTTACCACTTAATTACTGTGAGGTAAGACTTCTCCCTGGGAACCAGGAGGGAAATGGGAGGGGGGTCACGGCAGTGGGAGGCGACTGCTGGATGCACGAGGGGTGAGAGACTGGTGGGGGATAGAAAGGGGAGTCAAGGGGGAGAGGTGTTGAGGTGTTAGAGGGAAGTTCCACAAGGAAGAGGCTAGGAGGTAAACACCAGAAAGGAGGGGAGAGAGGGAAGAGGGGGAGAGAAAAATCAAGAGAAGAAGGGGAGAGAAGAGAAGGGAAGGGAAACAGAGATGCCCTCCGGGGAAAAAAGGACCATAGAAGAGGGGAGGAAAAGGGGAGGGTTTGAGGGAGGGAGGGAGGGGAGAGGGAATGGAGAAGGGAGAAGACTGGGGAGGGAAGATGACCGTGGGAGAAGGGGGATGGCGGACCACACTCACCTCTCACGCCTGATAAGAACATAAACAAATACTTTCTTACCAACAACAAATAATCACCTTGTGTTCAGGTTATTGTTTTGAGGGATTGTTGGCTGCCCTGAGTGTTGGGTGTCCTTAGTGATTGTTGGGTGTACTGAGTGATTGCTGGGTATCCTCAGTGATTGGTTGCCCTGATTGATTGTTGGGAGCGATGAGTGATTGTTGGGAATCCTCCATGATTGTTGGGTGCCCTGAGTGATTGTTGGGTATCCTGAGTGATCGTTGGGTGCCCTGAGTGATTGTTGGGTACCCTGAGTGATTGTTGGGTATCCTGAGTGATCGTTGGGTGCCCTGAGTGATTGTTGGGTGCCCTGAGTGATTGTTGGGTATCCTGAGTGATCGTTGGGTGCCCTGAGTGATTGTTGGGTACCCTGAGTCTTGGGTACCCTGAGTGTTGGGTGCCCTGAGTGTTGGGTGCCCTGAGTGTTGGGTGCCCTGAGTGTTAGGTGCCCTGAGTGTTGGGTGCCCTGAGTGTTGAGTACCCTGAGTGTTAGGTGCCCTGAGTGACTGTGAGGTCAGACCTCATCACCTACCATCTCGTAAACATGACCCTCACTTCTCTAGTAGTGTCTTCAAAACAAAGGCTGGATGTACTTCGGTTGCTGTGAGACCCGACCAAGGTATCCCCGTACTGCATAAGCCCAGCGTCTTGTACGCCAGTGCAAGCTAAAGGAACAGTGCCTAGTGCGGTACAAGCTTCTAATCCAGTTAGATATTAGCACTGAAGAGTTGAAGCGTTAACAAGTCATCACATGGAAACTAATATCCAATTTTCTTTAATAAAAATGGACACGCAGTCCAAAACTAATTCAGACCTTCCACGTAGACACACTAGCTTCGAAGTCAAGATGAAGAGGCAGTCTCTCGTTACCTGAGAGAGACCAGTTGCCTAAAATATATCAGCATATTAAGTCTGAAGCCTCGCAGAATTAGTATTTTTGAGTTATTAGCACCGAAGGGTAAAGCCTATCACACGTAGTACTCAAAAATTATTACACGAAGACCACAATTAAAATACTACTAGAATTTTATATATAAATTGCAGCATAGGTTCAGCACAGGTCGCTCCTGCCTCTCACAACTACTGGACCATTATGTCATGGTCTTGGACACACTTGAAGACAGAATGCAGATGTAGTATACACAGACTTTGCAAAAGCCTTTGACAAGTGCAATCATGGTGTAATAGCACACAAAATGTTTCCCAAGGAAATAACTGGAAAAAGTGAACAGTTAGATTTTTTAACTTTCTATCCGAGAGAACACAAAGAGTAATAGTAAACAGAGTTAAGTCAGAGGCTGCCATAGAGAAAAGCTCTGTTTTACAAGGTACAGTACTCACCCTCATCCCTTTTCTCATCCTCGTATCTGACATAGACAAAGATGTAACCCATAGCACTGTGTCTCCCTTGTACCGACGATATGAGAATTTGCATGTGAGTGTCGTCCTCTGAGTACAATGTGAATCTTCAAGTGAATATAAAGCAAGTCTCCATTAGGCTGCAGAAAATAACATGATGTTCAGTGAGGACAAATTCCAATACTCCTAAGGAAAGAACATGGAATTAAAAGCTACTCCCGAAGCCCGGCCATACGTCAGGCTCGTCTGGTGCTTGCCTGGTCAACCAGGCTGCTGCTGCTGCTGGTCCACCGACCCACATATCCATCGCAGGGGTGCGGTGGGGACAATACGGGAGCACTGTATTAACATCCGGGGTCCCAGATTATTCAACATCTTACCAGAAGATATCCGAAACACGGCTGGAACCAGTGTAGAAGCCTTCAAGAGGAAACTGGACAAATATCTTCACCAGGTGCCAGATCAACCAGGCTGTGATGGATATGTGGGGCAGCGGGCCTCCAGCAGCAACAGCCTGGTTGACCAGGCAAGCACCAGACGAGCCTGGCCCATGGCCGGGCTCAGAGAGTAGATACTCTCGAAACTCTTCAAAGGTATATCAAAGGTACCTGGTGAAGATACTTGTTCATCTTCCTCAGAGTTAATATTTTGAAACTGATAAAACGAGACCTTCAGTTACTGAACCAAAATTAGCATCAGTGTTTAATAAATCTGAAAAAAATTTGGACTTACACAGGGCAGTAACAACAGGAACTTTCCTCTCGTGAAAACACACAGAGGCAGAAAATTTGAAGACGCTCGGAAGAGACATTCTCAAGTTTTCGCATTAATTCAAAGTTTGAAAAAAACAAACGATAGCGCATTAACAGATTTCCGGTACAGAAATTCAACTTAATGGCTGCTTTCCTGGCTATGATCTTCCTCAGCCATTAAATACTGAAGCCGCTGGGAAAGTGTAATGAACTAACGAGGCCTGGTCACAGACCGGGCCGCGGGGGCGCTGACCTCCGAAACCCTCTCCAGGTATACTCCAGGTAACACTTGTCAGTGCTCAGTAATACCCACACGTGGAGACAAATACACAGAAGATTAATTGATCTGTATATTTTGATCCCCTTCTGGGATCAGTCAGCGCCCCCTCCTTGAGGTTGTTGTGGGGGGTCAGCGCCCCCTCCTGGAGGTTGTTATGGGGAGTCAGCACCCCCTCCTGGAGGTTGTTATAGGGAGTCAGCGCCCCTCCTGGAGGTTGTTATGGGGAGTCAGCGCCCCTCCTGGAGGTTGTTGAGGGGGTCAGCGCCTCCTCCTGGAGGATGTCGGGGGGTCAGCACCTCCTCCTGGAGGATGTTGGGGGGTCAGCGCCCCCTCCTGGAGGTTGTTGTGGGGGTCAGCGTCCTCTCCTGGAGGTTCTTGTGGGGGGTCAGCGTCCCCTCATGGAGGTTCTTGTGGGGGGTCAGCGTCCCCTCATGGAGGTTCTTGTGGGGGGTCAGCGTCCCCTCATGGAGGTTCTTGTGGGGGGTCAGCGCCCTCTCCTGGAAAAATTGAGCAAAATAATGAAGAAAACTGATGAGAAACGAAGAATTTTGTTGAGAAAAATCCTTCATTTCTCATCTTCATTTTTCTGTACAATTTCATATCCAAGATAAAAAAAAGTTTATTTTTTAAAATGAGAAATACATAGTATTGTCGAGGACCGGGCCGAGGGGGCGCTGACCCCCACAAGAACCTCCAGGAGGGGGCGCTGACCTCCACAAGAACCTCCAGGAGGGGGGCGCTGACCCCCATAAGAACCTTCAGGAGGGGGCGCTGACCTCCACAAGAACCTCCAGGAGGGGGCGCTGACCCCCATAAGAACCTTCAGGAGGGGGCGCTGACCTCCACAATAACCTCCAGGAGGGGGCACTGACCTCCCACAAGAACCTCCAGGAGGGTGCGCTGACCTCCCACAAGAACTTCAAGTAGGGGGCGTTGACCCCCCACAAGAACCTTAAGGAGGGGGCGCTGACCCCCACAAGAACCTTCAGTAGGAGGCGCTGACCCCCACAAGAACCTCCAGGAGGGGGCGCTGTCCTCCCACAAGAACCTCAAGGAGGGGGTGCTGATACCCACAAGAGCCTCCAGGAGGGGGCGCTGACCCCCCACAAGAACCTCCAGGACGTGGGGCTGACCGATCCCGGAAGGGGATCGAAATAGAGACCAATTAATCTCCTGTGTTATCGTCTCCGCGTGGAATATTACTGATCATAATAAACCCGCTTAAACGGGAATGAAAATATCGGACTCCATTACACATAAAACAGACAGATGTGCTCCTACACACACATGAATCTCACTTTCCAACGTCGCCGAATTACGAAACATCGTTTTCTGAACGTTTGATGCTACGCAGCTGGGCGTTTTCAAGGTTATCGGAGCAATTACAGGATATTGGAAATAGGTCCTAAAACTCAGGTCATAGGGCATCTACACATGCCTAATGTTTCCTAGAATCTTGGCCTAGTTACGGTACATCAGCCCTGAAGATTTGACGTCGATCGGATGAGGCGTTCTCGAGTTATGGATAAAATAAAGCAAAAAGTTGGAAGAAAAATATAAAGAATCTGGCAACTATTTTGAGGGTTCCAGCTGATCATTCTACGTCAGACTGATCAGCCAGGCTGTTGTGACTACGTTAGACTGATCAGCCAGGCTGCTGTGTCTACGTCAGACTGATCAGTCAGACTGTTGTGTCTACGTTAGACTGATCAGCCAGGATGTTGTGTCTACGTCAAACTGATCAGCCAGGCTGTTGTGTCTACGTCAGACTGATCAACCAGGCTGTTGTGTCTACGTCAGACTGATCAACCAGGCTGTTGTGTCTGCGTCAGACTGATCAACCAGGCTGTTGTGTCTGCGTCAGACTGATCAGCCGCATTGATCGTCTGGTGGTTAATCCCCTATATTATATAACATTATGCTTTCCCAGTAGGTCCGGTTACCCCTCTCTCTCTCTGTCCGTTTGTCTGTCTCTCCCTCCCTCTCTCTCTCTCTCTCTCTCTATCTGTCTATCTCTCTTCCTCTCTCTCGTTCACCATTCCTTCTAATAACTCCTCACCATTCTTTCCCACACATCAATCTCAACTCCTCCCGTTCCACCTTCCCTCTCATTTCATTAATTCCTCACCTCCTCTCTTCCCGCTTCGTTCCCCCCATCATTTTTTTTCTCACAACACACTGAATAATAATACATTGAATAATATCCAGAATATAAAAAAAAATAATGAAATTATAAAAAAAAAAAGTATATCATTTTGACCCGAGGTAGAGGGAGCTTAGACACTGGGGGGGGCGGGTCATCCCACGGTGTCATTGAAAACAAAACAAACAACCCCACTCCACAAAAGTGACAGCAAAACAATAGCAAACAACTACGACCGATAGCTTTTAACGTCCCTCGCTCTAAAATATCTTTGAAAAGTGGTCTAAGAAGCAAGATCGCCCAACCCCGTGGATACACGACACTCACACAACGTAGGGCAGCTTGGGTTTAGAGCAGGTCGCTCCTGCCTCTCACACCTCAAACTCCTCCTGTTCTTCACGATTCTCCTTTGTATTGGACTGATGAAGCCACTGTGTGGCGAAACGTTTCCTCAATAAAGATACCCAAGTGTTGCATATGTGTCTAATTTATTATCTTCTCTCACAGCTACTGGACCACTGGTCCACTGGACCACTGCAACATGGTCTTGGGTCCACAGGAACACAGTGAGAACGCTGATGTAGCGCACACAGACTTTGCAAAAGCCATCAGTAAATGCGATTATAGTGCAATTGCGCACAAAATGCGTGCAAAAGGAATAACTGGAGGAGTGGACACATGGATTTTTTACTTTGTAACAAACAGAACGCAATGAGTAATAGTAAACAGAGTTAAGTCATGGACTGCCACAGTGAAAAGCTCTGTTCCCCAAAGTACAGTGCTATCCCCCAGAAACAGTGACATCCCTTGAGGACACTGCAAATCTCCAAACTAATATAAACAATGTCTTCCAGTACACAACAGATAATAGCATGATGTTCATTGAAGACAAATTTCAATTACTTATTTTTGAACAAAAAAAATATAGACATGAAAGCTAGAATGGAATATAAAACTAATTCTAACCATTCAATAGAGCAAAAAAAACTAACTTAAAGGACTTAGGAGTGATAAGCTAGGGAATCTCATCTTTAAGGACCACAACAGTGTCATTATCACACCCGCGAGGAAATTGATAGAATGGATAAAGAGAACCTTGAAAACAAGGGATGCCATGCTAGTGATGATCCTCTTTAAGTCACTTGTTTTCTCTGTCCTCGAACAATAATAACCCATTTTAAAGCAAGCGAAATAGCAGATCTAGAGAGTGTACAGAGAGCCTTCACTGCATGTGTAAGTTGAGTCAGGGCTAAAACAACACGGGTTCGATCCTCCGGGTAGTCGCAGTGTTGTTATTGATTAAATACCACTTGTTCGTGGTTGCAATAATATATATATATATATATATATATATATATATATATATATATATATATATATATATATATATATATATATATATATAGTGCGTGTGTATTTGTGTGCGTTCATACAGGGCTATTTTTACAACGTATATGGAACTACATATATAAACAGCCTGCACTTCCCTAAGACCTGGCGAAGTTATATACACCAAAAGATGTATTTATGTCTCTCAGTGTATATATACACCGCGAGGCGTACGTCTCTTAGTGTATATATACACCCAGAGGTGTATGTCTCTCAGTGTAAATACACGGACAGATGTAGGTCTTAAGCGTATATACGCTGAGAGTATAATTCCTATATTAGGCATTGAAGTATCCATGACTAGAGGTGTACAGGGGTGACACGCAGCCTTAATGACCCTCGTGTAGTTGATAGGTTTGAAACCCAGGCATGGAAGCAAGCAAGCAAGACCAGGTGGTGAGCGTGGTGCTGGGTATGGGAGGGGGCTGCCACAACCTGAATCACCACCACGCAATATTGAAGAATTCTTGACTGTGAGATCACACCGCTTCTATTAGTCCATATTAAACGCATCCATTAAGCTGCTGTTTGATTCTTCTGGCCAATCGTATGGCCAATCGTTTGTAATCATTAGCGCCCCGGTCGCGACCCAATCAAGGCCAAGCGTTTCGCTCGCGTAAATGCCAGTTAGGCTTTCTCTAAATTATTCAAAGCCGATCTAAATCGTTCAAAGTTGGGCGCGCGTCATTGAAGATAGATTTTTTGTCTTCCGCCAGCGAGCCGTCATCAGTTATTACGACACAAGTGCCTCTCTTCTCTCGTGTAACTGATAACGAGAACTGGACTTTTCATTATCTTTTTTTTTTTTTTTTGGGGGGTAGGAGGGGCGAGGAGGGTGACCTTTTTGTTTACTTTGAGTCAGTAATCCAGGGCCGCGGCTGATGCGTATGTCGATTGATGTTTGTGATGGTGTCTTTACACTCGTGTTTTCCTGCCGTTCTTTAAATGATTCCGGGACCACTACGTATGATGAAGTGGAGAGGAGGAAGGGTAATGTCGTGGTGTTGGAGTGGTAATGTCATGGTGTTGGAGTGGTAATGTCGTGGTGTTGGAGTGGTAATGTCGTGGTGTTGGAGTGGTAATGTCGTGGTGTTGGAGTGGTAATGTCGTGGTGTTGGAGTGGTAATGTCGTGGTGTTGGAGTGGTATTGTCGTAATGTTGGAGTGGTATTGTCGTGGTGTTGGAGTGGTATTGTCGTGGTGTTGGAGTGGTATTGTCGTGGTGTTGGAGAGGTAATGTCGTGGTGTTGGAGTGGTAATGTCGTGGTGTTGGAGTAGTATTGTCGTGGTGTTGGAGTGGTAATGTCGTGGTGTTGGAGTGGTAATGTCGTGGTGTTGGAGTGGTAATGTCGTGGTGTTGGAGTGGTAATGTCGTGGTGTTGGAGTGGTAATGTCGTGGTGTTGGAGTGGTAATGTCGTGGTGTTGGAGTGGTAATGTCGTGGTGTTGGAGTAGTATTGTCGTGGTGTTGGAGTGGTATGTCGTGGTGTTGGAGTGGTAATGTCGTGGTGTTGGAGTGGTATTGTCGTGGTGTTGGAGTGGTATTGTCGTGGTGTTGGAGTGGTAATAGTGGTAATGTCGTGGTGTTGGAGTGATATTGTCGTGGTGCTGGAGTGATAATGTCGTGGTGTTGGGAGGTTAGTATTGTCGTGGTGTTGGAGATGGTAATGTCATGGTGTTGGAGTGGTAATGTCGTGGTGTTGGAGTGATAATGTCGAGGTGTTGGAGTGGTAATGTCGTGGTGTTGGAGTGATAATGTCGGTGTTGAGTGAATGTCGTGGTGTTGAGTGGTAATGTCGGGTGTTGGAGTGGTAATGTCGTGGTGTTGGAGTGTAATGTCTGGTGTTGGAGTGGTAATGTCGTGGTGTTGGAGTGGTATGCTGGTGTTGAGTAGTAATGTCTGGTGTTGGAGTGTAATGTCGGTGTTGGAGTGATAATGTCTGGTGTTGGAGTGTAAGTGTTGGTGGTGCGTGTGGTGGTAATGTCGTGGTGTTGAGTGGTAATGTCTGGTGTTGGAGTGATAATGTCGTGGTTTGGAGTGTAATGTCGTGGTGTTGGAGTATAATGTCGTGGTGTTGGATGTAATGTCGGTGTTGGAGTGGTAATGTCTGGTGTTGGGTGGTAATGTCATGGTGTTGGAGTGTAATGTCGTGGTGTTGGAGTGTAATGTCTGGTGTTGGGATAATGTCGTGGTGTTGGAGTGGTAATGTCGGTGTTGGAGTGGTAATATCATGGTGTTGGAGTGGTAATGTCGTGGTTTGGAGTGGTAATGTCGGGTGTTGAGTGGTAATGTCGTGGTGTTGGAGTGATAATGTCGTGGTGTTGGAGTGTAATGTCGTGGTGTTGGAGTGATAATGTCTGGTGTTGGAGTGATAATGTCATGGTGTTGAGTGTAATGTCATGGTGTTGGAGTGTAATGTCGTGGTGTTGGAGTGGTAATGTCGGGTGTTGGAGTGGTAATGTCGTGGTGTTGGAGTGATAATGTCGTGTGTTGAGTGATAATGTCGTGGTGTTGGAGTGATAATGTCTGGTGTTGGAGTGTAATGTCTGGTTTGGGTGGTAATTCTGGTGTTGGAGTGTAATGTCTGGTGTTGGAGTGGTAATTCTGGTGTTGGAGTGATAATGTCTGGTGTTGGAGTGTAATTCATGGTGTTGGAGTGTAATTCTGGTGTTGGAGTGTAATTCTGGTGTTGGAGTGGTAATTCTGGTGTTGGAGTGGTAATGTCGTGGTGTTGGGTGGTATGTCGTGGTGTTGGAGTGGTATTGTCGTGGTGTTGGAGGTAATGTCGTGGTGTTGGAGTGATTGTCTGGTGTTGGAGTGGTAATGTCGTGGTGTTGGAGAGTAATGTCGTGGTGTTGAGTGGTATGTCGTGGTGTTGGAGTGGTAATGTCGTGGTGTTGGAGGTAATGTCGTGGTGTTGGAGTGGTATTGTCTGGTGTTGGAGTGGTAATGTCGTGGTGTTGGAGTGGTATTGTCGTGGTGTTGGAGTGGTATTGTCGTGGTGTTGGAGTGGTATTGGAGTGGTGTTGGAGAGGTAATGTCGTGGTGTTGGAGTGGTATTGTCGTGGTGTTGGAGTGGTAATGTCGTATTGTTGGAGTGGTATTGTCGTGGTGTTGAAGTGATAATGTCGTGGTGTTGGAGTGGTAATGTCGTGGTGTTGGAGTGATAATGTCGTGGTGTTGGAGTGGTATTGTCGTGGTGTTGGAGTGGTATTGTCGTGGTGTTGGAGTGGTAATGTCGTAGTGTTGGAGTGGTATTGTCGTGGTGTTGAAGTGATAATGTCGTGGTGTTGGAGTGGCAATGTCGTGGTGTTGAAGTGGTAATGTCATGGTGTTGGAGTGGTAATGTCGTGGTGTTGGAGTGGTAATGTCGTGGTGTTGGAGTGGTAATGTCGTGGTGTTGGAGTGGTAATGTCGTGGTGTTGGAGTGGTAATGTCGTGGTGTTGGAGTGATAATGTCATGGTGATGGAGTGGTAATGTCGTGGTGTTGGAGTGATAATGTCGTGGTTTTGGAGTGGTAATGTCATGTGTTGGAGTGATAATGTCGTGGTGTTGGAGTGATAATGTCGTGGTGTTGGAGTGATAATGTCGTGGTTTGGAGTGGTAATGTCATGGTGTTGGAGTAGTAATGTCGTGGTGTTGGAGTGGTAATGTCGGGTGTTGGAGTGGTAATGTCGTGGTGTTGGAGTGATAATGTCATGGTGTTGGAGTGGTAATGTCGTGGTGTTGGAGTGGTAATGACATGGTGTTGGAGTAGTAATGTCATGGTGTTGGAGTGATAATGTCGAGGTGTTGGAGTGATAATGTCATGGTGTTGGAGTGGTAATGTCGTGGTGCTGGAGTGGTAATGTCGTGGTGTTGGAGTGGTTATGTCATGGTGTTGGAGTGATAATGTCGTGGTGTTGGAGTGATAATGTCGTGGTGTTGGAGTGATAATGTCGTGGTGTTGGAGTGATAATGTCATGGTGTTGGAGTGGTAATGTCGTGGTGTTGGAGTGGTAATGTCGTGGTGTTGGAGTGATAATGTCGTGGTGTTGGAGTGGTATTGTCGTGGTGTTGGAGTGGTATTGTCGTGGTGTTGGAGTGGTAATGTCGTGGTGTTGGAGTGGTATTGTCGTGGTGTTGAAGTGATAATGTCGTGGTGTTGGAGTGGCAATGTCGTGGTGTTGAAGTGGTAATGTCATGGTGTTGGAGTGGTAATGTCGTGGTGTTGGAGTGGTAATGTCGTGGTGTTGGAGTGGTAATGTCGTGGTGTTGGAGTGGTAATGTCGTGGTGTTGGAGTGGTAATGTCGTGGTGTTGGAGTGATAATGTCATGGTGTTGGAGTGGTAATGTCGTGGTGTTGGAGTGATAATGTCGTGGTTTTGGAGTGGTAATGTCATGGTGTTGGAGTGATAATGTCGTGGTGTTGGAGTGATAATGTCGTGGTGTTGGAGTGATAATGTCGTGGTTTTGGAGTGGTAATGTCATGGTGTTGGAGTAGTAATGTCGTGGTGTTGGAGTGGTAATGTCGAGGTGTTGGAGTGGTAATGTCGTGGTGTTGGAGTGATAATGTCATGGTGTTGGAGTGGTAATGTCGTGGTGTTGGAGTGGTAATGACATGGTGTTGGAGTAGTAATGTCATGGTGTTGGAGTGATAATGTCGAGGTGTTGGAGTGATAATGTCATGGTGTTGGAGTGGTAATGTCGTGGTGCTGGAGTGGTAATGTCGTGGTGTTGGAGTGGTAATGTCATGGTGTTGGAGTGATAATGTCGTGGTGTTGGAGTGATAATGTCGTGGTGTTGGAGTGATAATGTCGTGGTGTTGGAGTGATAATGTCATGGTGTTGGAGTGGTAATGTCGTGGTGTTGGAGTGGTAATGTCATGGTGTTGGAGTGATAATGTCGTGGTGTTGGAGTGATAATGTCGTGGTGTTGGAGTGATAATGTCGTGGTGTTGGAGTGATAATGTCGTGGTGTTGGAGTGATAATGTCGTGGTGTTGGAGTGGTAATGTCGTGGTGTTGGAGTGGTAATGTCGTGGTGTTGGAGTGGTAATGTCGTGGTGTTGGAGTGGTAATGTCGTGGTGTTGGAGTGATAATGTCGTGGTGTTGGAGTGATAATGTCATGGTGTTGGAGTGGTAATGTCGTGGTGTTGGAGTGGTAATGTCGTGGTGTTGGAGTGGTAATGTCGTGGTGTTGGAGTGGTAATGTCGTGGTGTTGGAGTGGTAATGTCGTGGTGTTGGAGTGGTAATGTCGTGGTGTTGGAGTGATAATGTCGTGGTGTTGGAGTGATAATGTCATGGTGTTGGAGTGGTAATGTCGTGGTGTTGGAGTGGTAATGTCGTGGTGTTGGAGTGGTAATGTCGTGGTGTTGGAGTGGTAATGTCGTGGTGTTGAAGTGGTAATGTCGTGGTGTTGGAGTGGTAATGTCGTGGTGTTGGAGTGGTAATGTCGTGGTGTTGGAGTGATAATGTCGTGGTGTTGGAGGGATAATGTCGTGGTTTTGGAGTGGTAATGTCGTGGTGTTGGAGTGGTAATATCATGGTGTTGGAGTGATAATGTCGTGGTTTTGGAGTGGTAATGTCGAGGTGTTGGAGTGGTAATGTCGTGGTGTTGGAGTGATAATGTCGTGGTGTTGGAGTGATAATGTCGTGGTGTTGGAGTGATAATGTCATGGTGTTGGAGTGATAATGTCATGGTGTTGGAGTGATAATGTCATGGTGTTGGAGTTGTAATGTCGTGGTGTTGGAGTGGTAATGTCGAGGTGTTGGAGTGGTAATGTCGTGGTGTTGGAGTGATAATGTCGTGGTGTTGGAGTGATAATGTCGTGGTGTTGGAGTGATAATGTCATGGTGTTGGAGTGATAATGTCATGGTTTTGGAGTGGTAATATCATGGTGTTGGAGTGATAATGTCATGGTGTTGGAGTGGTAATATCATGGTGTTGGAGTGATAATGTCATGGTGTTGGAGTGGTAATATCATGGTGTTGGAGTGGTAATATCATGGTGTTGGAGTGGTAATATCATGGTGTTGGAGTGGTAATATCATGGTGTTGGAGTGGTAATGTCATGGTGTTCACTTCCTTAACTAAGGGAGTGAATATCTTCAGACGAAGTTGATCATTCAAAAATTACCAGTAGATAAATAGTTCAGAGAATGGTTGAAGATCAGAAGGAGTTTGAGGTAATCAGTCGCTCACCTTGGAGACGATGTGATCACTCCATCAAGATTGATCATAGCGACTCCAGGGACTGATTACCTCAAACTCCTCCTGATCTTCAATCAGTCTTCTCTGTATTGGACTGAGGAAGCCACTGTGTGGCGAATGTTCCCATGTGTCTTATCACTTTGTTAATATATTAATAAGACACATAAGCAAGACTTAGGTAACTAAGGGACTGATTCCCTCAAACTACCCGTCCTATGCTACTGTCTACAGTATTATAATCACCTCTTATATTCAACAACGATAACCCTATGTTTTAAAAATAAACACAAATGCAGTGGGCTTTAACAAGTCACAAACAGATCTGTTTGTGACTACATTTGTGTATATTTTTTTCCCATCGTGTCATTGTTATACCATTTATCTTCACCCGCACCAGCTACTCATACACCCTTAATAATATATGATTGTGACGTTATTGTATACAATCAGTGAATAACTATGAGTGATGTACGTGCGGATATGAACGGTACCAAGAACAGAGACAAACTACAGCGCTGCCAAGACCGGACCCTCTAGCGGGTTTGATTTGTTTATTTTTAATTTACTTTTATTGTTGTTCACGCAGCTAACCCCAGCTAACCCCAGCTAACCCCAGCTAACCCCAGCTAACCCCAGCTAACCCCAGCTAACCCCAGCTAACCTTAAATGAAGAAAATGATGCTTGAAAATTTGTAAATCTGTAAATTTGTAAACTTACGTTCAGAATATGACGCCATAATTCAAGTGCCAGTGCCATAATCTGTTCTGGATAACATGCTCTCCCTCTCCTCTTATCTTTCTCTCCTCTCCCTCATCTTCCTTCTTCCTTTATCTTCCCTTCTTCCCCCCCCCCTCTCTTCCCTCCCTCACCTTCCCTTCTCCCCATTTTTCCTCTCCTCTCTTACCTTGTCCTTTCCTCCTCACCTCACCTACCCAGCTCTTTCCATCATCCCATTTCTCTGTCTCTCATCTTCTCCCCACGTTCTCTCCTCCCCATCTCTTTCCCTTCTCCAGTTTCCACTCATGCAATTCCAAGCTACAGTAATAATAATAATAATAATAATAATAATAATAATAATAATAATAATAATAATAATAATAATAATAATAGAGAAATAAAAAATTGAGACCCCACAATCTTGTGTGTGTGTGTGTGTGTGTGTGTGTGTGTGTACTCACCTAGTTGTACTCACCTAGTTGTGGTTGCAGGGGTCGATTCACAGCTCCTGGCCCCGCCTCTTCACTGTGTGTGTGTGTGTGTGTGTGTGTGTTTGTATGTGTGCGTACGTGTGCGTGTGCGTGCGTTCCCCACCTCTCCCATCCATCCCAACAACAAAACAACTGACGATCTTACCTTAGATAAACAAGGATAAACGATGGGAATCTGTTTAAACGCTGCTGCTGGGTCCCTTCCGCTCCCTGGCCGTCGCTACAAGGGATCCGATCTCATGGTCGTCCGGCGTAAGATAGCATCTGAAGTGTTTCCGTTAAACAAAGCGCCTCGAGGACTCTGACATCATACAGCTTCATACGCGAGGACGTCACCACAAAGTATCGGCGATCATTTAAATCGCGCGACAGACGTCAAAATGAAGGTCTGGGGGATTTCAATCCCATAAAAAAAATAAAAAAAGATGTCCTAATTATGACATCTCCCAGACAACCGTGTCGGTAATCGGATGAGAAGATCCGTAGCCGGATGAGCGGATCACTGCCGGATGAGTGAACCCAGGGCCGGATGTGCCGCTGATGATGATTTTGATAGTTTTCACGGGAGAGTAATTAGGACGTTGTCCGTGTAAGTTCACAGACACAAGTGATCTGTGATAGTCTCTCCAGGAGACAAAACTGAAGGTCCAGGTGCTGCTCTCTGCTGTGATGGTAGCTTGGATGCTGTCATCTGCTGTGATAGTAGCCAGGGTGCTGTCCTCTGCTGTGATAGTTGCCTGGATGCTGTCCTCTGTGATAGACAGGATGCTGTCATCTGCTGTGATAGTAGTAAGGGTGCTGTCCTCTGCTGTGATAGTAGCCTGGTTACTGTCATCTGCTGAGATAGTAGCCAGGATGCTGTCCTCTGCTGTGATAGTAGCCAGGGTGCTCTCATGTGCTGTGATAGTTGCCTGGATGCTGTCCTCTGTGATAGCCAGGATGCTGTCATCTGCTGTGATAGTAGCCAGGATGCTGTCCTCTGCTGTGATAGTAGCCTGGTTACTGTCATCTGCTGTGATAGTAGCCAGGATGCTGTCCTCTGCTGTGATAGTAGCCAGGGTGCTCTCCTGTGCTGTGATAGTAGCCAGGATGTTGTCCTCTGTTGAGATAGTAGCCAGGGTGCTCTCCTGTGCTGTGATAGTAGCCAGGGTGCTCTCCTGTGCTGTGATAGTAGCCAGGATGTTGTCCTCTGTTGTGATAGTAGCCAGGGTGCTCTCCTGTGCTGTGATAGTAGCCAGGGTGCTCTCCTGTGCTGTGATAGTAGCCAGGATGCTGTCCTCTGCTGTGATAGTAGCCTGGTTGCTGTCATCTGCTGTGATAGTAGCCAGGATGCTGTCCTCTGCTGTGATAGTAGCCTGGTTACTGTCATCTGCTGTGATAGTAGCCAGGATGCTGTCCTCTGCTGTGATAATAGCCAGGATGTTGTCATCTGCTGTGATAGTAGCCAGGATGCTCTCCTCTGCTGTGATAGTAGCCAGGATGCTCTCCTCTGCTGTGATAGTAGCCAGGATGCTCTCCTCTGCTGTGATAGTAGCCAGGATGCTCTCCTCTGCTGTGATAGTAGCCAGGATGCTGTCCTCTGCTGTGATAGTAGCCAGGATGCTCTCCTGTGCTGTGATAGTAGCCAGGATGCTGTCCTCTGCTGTGATAGTAGCCAGGGTGCTCTCATGTGCTGTGATAGTTGCCTGGATGCTGTCCTCTGTGATAGCCAGGATGCTGTCATCTGCTGTGATAGTAGCCAGGATGCTGTCCTCTGCTGTGATAGTAGCCTGGTTACTGTCATCTGCTGTGATAGTAGCCAGGATGCTGTCCTCTGCTGTGATAGTAGCCAGGGTGCTCTCCTGTGCTGTGATAGTAGCCAGGATGTTGTCCTCTGTTGAGATAGTAGCCAGGGTGCTCTCCTGTGCTGTGATAGTAGCCAGGGTGCTCTCCTGTGCTGTGATAGTAGCCAGGATGTTGTCCTCTGTTGTGATAGTAGCCAGGGTGCTCTCCTGTGCTGTGATAGTAGCCAGGTGCTCTCCTGTGCTGTGATAGTACCAGGATGCTGTCCTCTGCTGTGATAGTAGCCTGGTTACTGTACAGTCTGCTGTGATAGTAGCCAGGATGCTGTCCTCTGCTGTGATAGTAGCCTGGTTACTGTCATCTGCTGTGATAGTAGCCAGGATGCTGTCCTCTGCTGTGATATAGCCAGGATGTTGTCATCTGCTGTGATAGTAGCCAGGATGCTTGTCCTCTGCTGGATAGTAGCCAGGATGCTCTCCTCTGCTGTGATAGTAGCCAGGATGCTTCCTTGCTGTGATAGTAGCCAGGATGTTCCTCTGCTGTGATAGTAGCCAGGATGCTCCTCTGCTGTGATAGTAGCCAGGATGCTCTCCTGTGCTGTGATAGTAGCCAGGATGCTGTCCTCTGCTGTGATAGTAGCCTGTCTCCTCTGCTGTGATAGGACTATGCTGTGAACTTGTTTCATTGTTTGATATCATTGCTCGTGCTGGTGTGAAACACAACACACTAGGAGTGCCTCTATGTCCTGAACTATCTGGGATAGGCACACTCTCCTTCCTTCGTCCCTTCATCCCCAGTATTCCTCATTATAGTGCCATCCTCCATCCTCTGTATACCTGATTTTCTTATATATCCTATTCTTGTCTCTCTCCATCTATCCCTCATCTTCCCATATATCCAAGCCCCATGTCATATATATATATATATATATATATATATATATTGTGTGTGTGATATATATAATATATATATAATTGTTAGTTTTGATAGTGACTGTGAGTGTAGTCCCCTCTTATATAAGCCCTTCTTGTCATGTATTCCTGTTATAGTTCCTTATAATGTAGTATCAAAAGCGCTTGAATTCTTCTATTTTTTCTAGTGTTTCTTGCATTATTTTATATCACCTGTTTATATGATTTTATTATATATATATATATATATATATATATATATATATATATATATATATATATATTTATATTTATATATATATATATGTATATATATATTTATATATATGTATATATATATATATATATATATATATATATATATATATATATATATATATATTATATATATATATATATATATATATATATATATATATATATATATATATATATATATATATATATATATATATATATATAAATATACATGTATATATAATTCAGAAAGATATTATTTTTTTATTCTAGGAGCTCTAAACCCATCAGGGTTTAGATCTCCTTATAGTGAAGCATAATAAATCATCTCTACTCATCAATGAAACATCAACAATCATACAAAGAGGCTTTTGGCATGTACACCCAACTATGATATTCCTTTGTACAATCATGTATCATGTCAAAATAAACTTATTATTATTATTATTATTATTATTATTATTATTATTACTCACCACTGAAACTGAAACATCAACAATCATCACTACTCACCACTGAAACTGAAACATCAACAATCATCACTACTCACCACTGAAACTGAAACATCAACAATCATCACTACTCACCACTGAAACTGAAACATCAACAATCATCACTACTCACCACTGAAACTGAAACATCAACAATCATCACTACACATCACTGAAACTGAAACATCAACAAAAATCACTGCACATCACTGAAACTGAAGCATCAACAATCATCACTACTCATCACTGAAACTGAAACATAAACAATCATCACTACACATCACTGAAACTGAAACATCAACAATCATCACTACTCATCAATGAAACTGAAACATCAACAATCATCACTACACATCACTGAAACTGAAACATCAACAATCATCACTAGTCGTCACTGAAACTGAAACATCAACAATCATCACTACACATCACTGAAACTGAAACATCAACAATCATCACTACTCATCAATGAAACTGAAACATCGACAATCATCAAAACTCATCAATGAAACTGAAACTTCAAAAATCATCACTACACATCACAAACTGAAACATCAACATTCATCACTATTCATCGAAGTAACTGAAGCATCAACAATCATCACTACACATCACTGAAACTGAAATATCAACAATCATCACTACTCATCGATGTAACTGAAGCATAAATAATCATCACTACACATCGATGTAACTGAAACATCAACAATCATCACTACACATCACTGAAACTGAAACATCAACAATCATCACTACTCATCGATGTAACTGAAGCATAAATAATCATCACTACTCATCGATGTAACTGAAGCATCAACAATCATCACTACTCATCGATGTAACTGAAGCATCAACAATCATCACTACTCATCGATGTAACTGAAACATCAACAATCATCAATACACATCACTGAAACTGAAGCATCAACAATCATCACTACTCATCGATGTAACTGAAGCATCAACAATCATCACTACTCATCGATGTAACTGAAACATCAACAATCATCACTACACATCACTGAAACTGAAACATCAACAATCATCACTACTCATCGATGTAACTGAAACATCAACAATCATCACTACACATCACTGAAACTGAAGCATCAACAATCATCACTACTCATCGATGTAACTGATGCATCAACAATCATCACTACTCATCGATGTAACTGAAACATCGACAATCATCACTACACATCACTGAAACTGAAGCATCAACAATCATCACTACTCATCGATGTAACTGAAACATCAACAATCATCACTACACATCACTGAAACTGAAGCATCAACAATCATCACTACTCATCGATGTAACTGAAACATCGACAATCATCACTACACATCACTGAAACTGAAGCATCAACAATCATCACTACTCATCGATGTAACTGAAGCATCAACAATCATTACTACACATCGATGTAACTGAAACATCAACAATCATCACTACTCATCGATGTAACTGAAGCATCAACAATCATCACTACTCATCGATGTAACTGAAGCATCAACAATCATCACTACTCATCGATGTAACTGAAACATCGACAATCATCACTACACATCACTGAAACTGAAGTACCAGCAATCACCACTAAAACATCAACGATCACCACTACACATCAATGAAACATCAACGATCACCACTTCACATCAATGAAGCATCAACAGTCACCACTAGTCACGAAAGAAGAATTTAAGAATTCCATCATTGCTTAATTACTATCTAACTGCATATTTAATTCTGTGATGTTACCTATGTTGGTAATGGAATAAATCTCTGTCTTTTTTCCTCTTCCTTCTTTAGACATTGTGATAAAGAAGTACTTTGGCAATTTCGAAGACAGTCTATTTTCTACTTTTGCGAACTCGTCTAAATGGCTTTGAAAAGACGTCTCCGTAGACGCTTCTATCACATAGTCCCGGAAGTGAGCCAGAGTGCAGTAGACAACGGATGGAGCCCTGATAATTGCAACAATAGCAACTTACACATCAGTGTGCGACATTTATGTTAATGATGATCTAGTTCTCGTTATTAAGAACTTTTAAAAGTAATGGTATTAAATCAAAGAGAGCTATTATATCTGCCGCTTTTAGACAATTCCAGGAGTTATGAGGCTGAAAGGCGTTTGCTTACCTACACTGCAAATGCTCTCATACTATGCTGGACCAACATTATTGACGTTTATCAGGTAAAATCCAGGTATCCCTGACAAAAACCTCTGGGGATATCATTAGACTCACCACCTCTGGAGTCATCTCCCGAGTTATCTTCAGAGTCATCACCTCTGTAATCATCATCAAAGTGATTTCGCGACTGATCAGAGGTTAATATCATCTGAGTCATCACCTCTAGAGTCATCTACTTCCGATGACTCTTTTGACACTGATGACTAAGAATATTTTTACCTCATTATTTGTATCTTTATTTATTCCTCTCTTCCATTTGTAGACCTTAATCATATTCCCCGTAAGTCTACGTCTTTCCAGAGAACATAAGAAAGTAGGAACACTGCAACAGGTGTACTGGCCCATACTGGGAAGGTCCTTCTCAAACCCAAACCAACAAAAATATTTGCCCAACCAATATTCACTCATGTGCAAGTCCCACTTAAATCCAACTCCCCCAGCTCATGTATTTATCATACCTATACTTGAAGCTACTTAAAATTTTAGTTTTAATTGCCTTAATAGACAGATTGTTCCTCTTATCGACTACCCTATTTTCAAAACTACTACTTCCCTAAACCCTTTTTAACTCTAAACTTATCAAATTACAATCCATTATTTCGATTTCTTAACTGGGAATCTTCAGAACTTTATTTATATCTTTAGTTATGCTCATCTTCCATTTATACAGTTCAGTAATATCTTCTCTCATTCTTATGTTCCAAGATAACTAAACATGTTAACGAACCACAAATATTATTCAGTAATTATAAAACTAATTATACTAATAATTATAATTATATTAATAATATTATAATAATAATAATCATAATAGTTATTATTATTATTTGGCAATGAGAGTAAATCGTCGCTGTTTACGTACGGATGATCGAGCCTCCTCCCTTCCGTGAGAGATAAATTGTCCTGAAGTAGGTTCTCTTCGATGCTACTACCAGCACCATCACTATTACCACAACAACCATTACAACTACGTACTGTCTCCTCAACCACCATATTATTATTATTATTATTATTATTCATGTTGCCTCGCTAAAATAATCAGGGACATTTCTTTTCTTAAGGCCTAAAATTACATAGACAAACTAACTAACAGTACCTGAGATGACCTAACCTAACCTGAGATTACCTAACCTAACCTGACCTGAGATGACCTAACTTAACTTTACTTAATCTAACTTGATCTAACTTGATCTAACCTAACTTCACCGAACCTTCATTACCTATCATCACTACTCATCACACAAATTGCAACTTCAATATCAACAGTCATCACTATTCTTCAGTGAATCTTTACTGCAACATATAAAATCAATACCACTGAATGAACAAACTGCAACTGGAACATCAGTAACTGGAACATCATCAGTAGTAATCACCACTCATGATTCAAACTGCAACTACAACATCAATGAAACTGAAACATTATTACTACTGATCATTGACACCGTAACATCAAAAGCCGCTATCTCTTCACAACACTGAAACTGCAACATCAGCAATTTGCGTTATGTCTTCCACAGTTCTTTATGAAACTTGAATCTACACCTGACTCGAGTTTCACGAAGTACAAACTGATACAACCTTCGTGGCCTCGCCTGCAAAACTAGGTCACTTGCTACATCGATTTTATTCGTTTCACTCGTAATATAGCTCTTGGAGGTTCAGTTCGTCTATGTAGTCGATTTCTGCTAACATCTGTCTGATGAGTATAGTTGTCAGCTATGACGACTTACCTGGATCAAGGACTGTAGATTCCTTGACTCCAAGGTGTTTGTAGTTGACGATAATGCCACTAGCTATATTATCAGGTTAGAGGTATTTTACTACAAATTTTTACTGGTCTTACGAAATAGATGCTAAACATTTTAACAAAACTAATATTATTCGAACAGACTTGAAATGTTAATAAACTAATAATAATAATAATAATAATAATAATAATAATAATAATAATAATAATAATAATAATAATAATAATAATAATAATAATAATAACAACAACAACAACAACACGAACTTATGAATATTTCGTAATAGCACAAAAGCCGAATTTAAGAATTACATGATTACTTAATAATTACTTAACTAGATATTTAAGTTAATGAGATCACCTGTGTTGAGAGATGAGTTCATCCAAATGCAGGAAGTACTAATGACTAATAAAAGACGGCTTCGTATTTAATTCGATCACACCGTCCCAGAACTGGGCCCAAGTGCTGTAGACATACTGACTGATGGAGCCCGGATAATTGAAGTAATAGACACCGGGACATCAGTGTGCTACATTTATGTTAATGAGGATTTGGAGTTCGTGATTAAGAACATGAAAAAGGAATGGCTTCTTGTTAGGGAGAGCTTCTACCTCTGGCGCCTTTAGAAAGTTGCTGGAGTTATGAGGTTGATAGGCGTTTGCGTACCAGCAACACAGATGCTCTCTTACTACGCCGGAATAACGTTACGAACGTTTATCGCGTAAAATCCATTTCCTGATCGCAACACGCTATTAAACATCTTTCTCCAATTGTGCAAGGCAGTGGAAGAAATCCACAGCATGGGCTTTGCCCACAATTCACTGAAAATCCGAAATATTTGCCTTAATTATGAAAATTTTCTGCGCCTTATTGACTTCGGATAGACCCAGCGTCTCGGGACACCGGTGCCCAAGTTTTTCAAGAGAAAAAACGAGGGAGTCGAGGAGAGAAAAATAATATATAAAAGATACGCACCTGAGCTCGTTGAAGGCTAACCTTGCTCTGCTGCCAGTGATATCTACAGTGTAGGATTTATTGCTGATAGACTCATAAAGGAGAAGAGAATGAGAGGCGTTCTCAAGAGATGGTACACAAACAGCTAGCTTGTCAGTCCTAAGAAGCGGCCTACTCTATCGTCGATTATTTATAAAATCGAGTGTTTTTTAGATGAAAGAATCTAGAAAGAAAGGAGGTAGGTGACTCCCGACACCTGGGTTTATTTAACTCCTCCAAAAAGGACTGCACAGAAGGAAGAAAAACGAGTCCCTTCATTTAGGTCTCGGAATAAAAATAAAAATAAGCGGTAACGTAGCAGGTCACCACCGAGTTCAGGATCATCTTCGTCATCAAGTCCTGACACTATGGATGCTAAGAGAAAGTTTTCTTTATCGGAACACGAGAAGGAGCAGAAACGTCGTAAGATGTCACCTTTTAGCTCCAAAAGATCATGTAGTTTCGCTTCAGATGACGAGGAGCAGCAAAAACGCCGGAAGATTTCTCCTCAGACGTAAACAAGTTCTTTCAACACAATAACAAAGGTTGCCAAGAGAAATTTATCATTCTCGGATGACGAGAAGGTCCGAAAAAGACATAAAGTGTCATATTCGGACTCAGAATGGTTACCTTCTGACTCGGAAGTATCATCTTCCGGGTCATTGTCTTCGGAATCATCGTCTGAAGATTCATAGTTAATTGCGTCTCTGTCGTCTAGTCCAGAGATCAAAACTGTCAAGAGAAAGTCCTTGTCAGATGATGAAAATGATAGAAAACGGCTTAAAATGTCACCTTCGAGTTCAGAATTGTCATGTTCGTATTCAGAAGAATCATCTTCAAGCATAGAAGTGACATTTTCTGATTCAGAAGAGTCATTTTCGGACTCAGAAGCGTCATCTTTTCCTTCAGAGGAATCATCTTCGGGATCTTTATCCTCGGAATCATCATCTACCGATTCATAATTAATTGGGTCTCTGTCGTCTAGTCCAGAGATCAAGAGTGGCAAGAGAAAGTTGTTTGATGATGATGAAAAGGGGAAAAAACGGCTTAAAAAGTCTCCTTCAGGGTTGTTATCCTTGAAGTCATCTCCCGTGGGGCCTTCACCTGTGGAGTCTTCAGCGGAATCGTCACAGGAGCCACCATCTCCGGACACCGGTGCCCAAGTTTTTCAAGAGAAGAAACAAGGGAGTTGAGGAGAGAAAAATAATATATAAAAGACACGTACCTGAGCTTGTTGCTCTCCTGCCACTGATATCTACAGTGTAGGATGTGTTGCTTGAGAGGCGCTCTCAAGGAATGGTACAGAAAAAGCTAGCTTGACAATCCTGAGTAGCGGCCTACTCTATCATCGATTATTTGTAAAACCGAGTTATCTTCGGAGTCATCACCCTTGTCGTCATCATCAGAGTTACCACCTCTAGAGTCATCATCCTCGGATGATTGTCTTTTAACACAATGATGGTTCAAATTGTGTTATACTGAGGCAGTGGCAGCAAAATCATTAAAGCTTTAAAGACAATGTAATCGGTCCATCCATCTTGAAGATGTAGTTTTGAGGTGGTCGTCCTCAGCGTGGAGAAGAGTTGTGTTTTACTCCATAAGGCTGTGAAGCAACGGTATGGAGACTCATATACTATATCTCCTATATCTATTCATTGTTTTTCATTTATATGCCTCGGTCATATCCCCACTAATTTTACGGCTTTGCAGAGAGTGCAGATTCATGGTCCTCAGTCTATCCTCAGAGGAAAGATTTCTGGTACATGGGATCAACTTCGTCACCATTCTCTTTTAAGTTTTAGAGATCCTCGTGGTTCTCACATTGTGCTGCTGGGATGAGACGTTGTCACTAATTTGTGATGGTATTGTCCGGTAGACTGTAATTTGTATGGACAGTCCACTTTGTCCGTGATTGCCGTCCGTTGTGAGGTAGTAGTCGAGTTAGAAGGCAGGATAATTTAAACTAACGTAGACTAGACGCTGTTTATTAGGTATATGGGTTTCTCCAGGTAGAAACCGGTCAGGGCGAGCCAAGCAGAGCTGAGGCAAGAGTGAGGGAGTTGACTGTCCACGAGGACTCACCTCAGTAATTCCTGTAAGATGCTCCGGACAGTTAGCAACCTCTCGTGACCAATGTCCTCAATATCAGGCTCTCATAACCTCCTTCAGCAGGAATGAGCTAAGAGGCAGAGCTCACATAACCTTCAGCAAGAATGAGCTAAGAGGCAGAGCTCACATAACCTTCAGCAGGAATGAGCTAAGAGGCAGAGCTCACATAACCTTCAGCAGGAATGAGCTAAGAGGCAGAGCTCACATAACCTTCAGCAGGAATGAGCTAAGAGGCAGAGCTCACATAACCTTCAGCAGGAATGAGCTAAGAGCGCAGAGCTCACATAACCTTCAGCAGGAATGAGCTAAGAGGCAGAGCTCACATAACCTTCAGCAGGAATGAGCTAAGAGGCAGAGCTCACATAACCTTCAGCAGGAATGAGCTAAGAGGCAGAGCTCACATAACCTTCAGCAGGAATGAGCTAAGAGGCAGAGCTCACATAACCTCCATCAGCTAAAATTATGTTAACTCTCGACCGGTTTATTTCACTTTGTTCTTGTGTTTGGAAAGTCCTAAACATGTTAACAAAACAGAAATATTATTCGAATAGTCTTGATTTGCTAACCCAATTATTAGGAATAATAATAATAATAATAATAATAATAATTAATAATAATAATACTAATACTTATAATAATAATAATAATAATAATATTAATAATAATAATAATAATAATAATAATAATAATAATAATAATAATAATAATAATAATAATAATAATAATAATAATTTGTTAGTTACGAGTGTGAAACGTAGCTATTAGCGAACGGATGATCGAGTCCTGCACCTCTTTTTGAGTGAATAACCCACACGTAATTTTCCTTTAGTTTGTTGCCTCCCATTTCCAAGCGGTCGTATGACCCATACAGGCTTAGTGGTTTCCCTTAATAACAACAACAATAATAACAATAAAAATAAGAACAATATTTGGAGTATACCTGGAGGGTATTTCGAGGGTCCATGACCAGGCCTCGTGGTGGATCCTGATCCACCAGGAGGCCTGGTCATGAACCAGGCCGCGGGGGCGTTGATCCCCGGAATGCCCTCCAGGTAGGTAGGTGCCGGGTTTCGATTAGCTGTCAGGAAGGTTGGGGTAGAGAAATATGGCAAATATTTTGGTATTTTAGTTTTGCTGTCATTGAGTGGGTTTGGGAGCTGGACATGTGTGTGTACGTGTGAAATAAATATACATACATCCAAGTACACTTTTAGTAGATGGTTTACTTGACACTTTTGGGAAGTGCTGTGACAACTTTTTTATATTCAAGATGGTGCCGCTTGCCATACTGCCAAAGACATGAAAAATTAGCTAAATGATCGTGAAATTTCATACTTTAAGGAATGGTAACTAATCAGACTTAAATCCAATAGAGAACTGTCTCCTTTCTATAGTGATAGCAACATTGTTGTGACCTTTGAATGCAAGATCCTCTGATATCACTCCCATTCACTCAAGTCATTCACTCTAGTGAATAGCTTGAGTTTCTTGTCCTCCGTTTCAGTCTTTATTTCCTTCATTCTTCCATAGTTCTTACTTCTAAGATGTACTTTATTTCAGGTATCAAACATTCCAACATATATCCCCTCGTATCCTAGAAATTTATGCTCTGAGTGTTCCCAACACTTTATTTGTCCTATAACATCAACATCGCTGTATATTACACTTAAAACTTTTACAATTATGTAAAAATATAAATTTGTAAATCCAGGGCTGTATATACATACCAAACAGCATGCTTCATAATAATCCTCCCACACCCATACAATACACCCTCCCTCACCCATACAATACACCCTCCCACACCCATACAATACACCCTCCCTCACCCATACAATACACCCTCCCACACCCACAAATATATTAGATTTTTTTTGGTCTATTTCTGAATGTAAGTTTAGATTTTGTAATATGCCAGTTGGTTTTTCTATTAGTTTTTTTGCTTAATTTCAAAATACTCTACACGAGAAACATTTTTATAACTGATTAGATTACTGTTCCATTGTACTTCAGTTTGTGCCAATTTTTACACAACTTTCTGAAGTTGTGTAAACGAGAATATTTATTCTTAGTTTCAGCACACTGTGCATTTCTTCTTTGGGTTTATTTTTGACCCGGGTGGACAGCTGAAAGCGCTGGCAAAATCTTCAGAATTTGTTAGAGCCAAAGACACGAAACTCGCCCGGTGCGTGAGAGTCCTTCGTGATCTCCAGGTGAGCTGCTTCTTTCGTGATGGATGAACACCATACCTGAGAAAAGCCGAGGAAGAACAAAAAAATAACAGTAATAACATCAACAGCAGTGCAACAATAATAATGACAACAATATCAAGAGTAACAATAATAATAATAATAATAACAATAACTACACCAATAATAACCATAACAATAACATTAAAAATAACAACAATAGCAATAATGCGAATTGATTAATATTTTGTGATAGCATAAAAGACGAATTTAAGAATTCCATGATTACTAAATGCTTACTTAACTACTTATTTATGCTAATGAGGTTATCTCTGTTGAGAAGTGAGCTTATCTTCTTGACATTGTGAGTAAGAAGTACCTATATAACGTGAAGAAAGTTTTTTCGTATTAGCCACTGCTAAAGACTTTTGCGAACTCTTGCAAATGGCCAGAAAAGCGCGTCTCCGTAAACGCTTCGATCAAACCGTCCCAGAACTGGGCCCAAGTGCCGTAGATATACTCACTGATGAGGCCCTAATAACAGAAGTAATAAAAACCTTCAATTCCTAATGCACCATTTATATTAATGGTGATATGGTTTTCGTAACTAAAAACTTAAAAACAGAATGGTAAGTAGTCAAAGAGAGCTATTACGTTTGTCGCTTATAGAACGTTGCTGGAGTTATGAGGCTGATAGGTGTTTGTTTACCAGCAATGCAGATGCTCTCTTACTACGCTGGACCAACATTACGAATAATTTTCAATTAATAATCAAGTATTGACATCGATGCTGTGTTAGACATCGTTCTCCAATTATGCAAAGCAGTGGAAGAGATCCACAGCATGGGTTTTGCCCACAATTCATTAAAAATAACGAACGTATGTCTAGATTAAGAACAAAATATTCTGCGTCTTATTGACTTTGGGTAGATGCAGCCTTTCGGGAGGCCGGTGCCGAGGTTTTTCAAGCGAAGAGAGAAAGGTGTTAACGAAAGGAAAATAATATTTGAACGATACGCACCTGAGCTCATTGAAGGCTAACCGTGTTCAGCTGCCAGTGATATCTACAGTGTAGGATACATGATAGGTTAACTCATGAATAAAGAAGAAATGGGAGACGCTCTTTATGAATGGTAAACCAAATCCCAGCTTGTCGATCCTGAGAAGCGGCCTACTCTTTCGTCAATTATATGTTAAATCGAGTGTTAATTGATCAAGTCACTCAAGGAGAAACGTGGGTAGGTGACTCCCGACACCTGGGTTTATTTAACCCCTCCAAAAAGGACTGCATATAAGGAAGCAAAACGAGTCCCTTCATTTAGGTCTCGGCCAAAAAATAAAAATAAGCGATAACGTAGCAGGTCACCACCGAGTTCAGGATCATCTTCGTCATCAAGTCCTGACACTATGGATGCTAAGAGAAAGTTTTCTTTTTCGGAACACGAGAAGAAGGAGAAACGTCGTAAGATGTCACCTTTTAGCTCCAAAGGATCATCCAGGGCTTGTAAACGAACGCGTAGTTTCGCTTCAGATGACGAGAAGCAGCAAAAACGCCGGAAGATTTCTCCTCTGAGTTAAAGAGTTTCGTTCAACACACGAACCGAGGCTGCCAAGAGAAAGTTATCGTTCTCAGATAACAAGAAGGTGCGAAAACGACGTAGAGTGTCATTCTTGGACTCAGAATGGTTACTTTCGGGCTCAGAAGTGTCATCTTCGGAATCTTTATCCTTGGATTCATTATCTACTGATTCTTAGTTAATTTCGTCTCTGTAGTAAAGCCCAGAGATCAAGGTTGTCAAGAGAAAGTTGTCGTTGTCAGATGAAAAGGTGCGAAAACGGAGTAAAATTTCACCTTAGTGGTCATTATTCTGGAAGTCATCACCTATGGAGTCATCTCCCGAGTTTTCCTCGGAGTCTTCATCTCTGAGTACATCCTCAGAGTCCCCACCTTTTGGGTCACCTCCCGGGTTATCTTCGAAGTCATCGCCTCTGGGGAAATCATCGGAGTCACCACCCCTGGGGTCATCTCCCTTGTCATTATCTTCAGAGTCATCACCTCTGTGGTCATCATCGGAATCACCATCTGTGGAGTCATTATCGGAGTCACCACTTCTGGGGTCATCTCCCGAGTTATCTTCGGAGTCATCATCTCTGAGTTCATCTTCGGAGTCACCACTTCTGGGGTCATCTCCCGACTCATCGCGTCTAGGGTTATCATCATCAAAGTCATCATCATCAGAGTCATCACTTCTAGAGTCATCGTCCTCGGATGATTTTCTTACAATACATTGATGACTTTTCGTTTGTCATAAATTAGGTCTGGCAAAATTAGCTGAGAGGCCGCGCTCACTTAACCTCCTTCAGCAAGAATGAGCTGAGAAGCCGCGCTCACTTAACCTCCTTCAGCAAGAATGAGCTGAGAAGCCGCGCTCACTTAACCTCCTTCAGCAAGAATGAGCTGAGAAGCCGCGCTCACTTAACCTCCTTCAGCAAGAATGAGCTGAGAAGCCGCGCTCACTTAACTTCCTTCAGCAAGAATGAGCTGAGAAGCCGCGCTCACTTAACTTCCTTCAGCAAGAATGAGCTGAGAGGCCGCGCTCACTTAACTTCCTTCAGCAAGAATGAGCTGAGAGGCCGCGCTCACTTAACTTCCTTCAGCAAGAATGAGCTGAGAAGCCGCGCTCACTTAACTTCCTTCAGCAAGAATGAGCTGAGAGGCCGCGCTCACTTAACTTCCTTCAGCAAGAATGAGCTGAGAAGCCGCGCTCACTTAACTTCCTTCAGCAAGAATGAGCTGAGAGGCCGCGCTCACTTAACCTCCTTCAGCAAGAATGAGCTGAGAAGCCGCGCTCACTTAACCTCCTTCAGCAAGAATGAGCTGAGAAGCCGCGCTCACTTAACTTCCTTCAGCAAGAATGAGCTGAGAGGCCGCGCTCACTTAACCTCCTTCAGCAAGAATGAGCTGAGAGACCGCGCTCACTTAACTTCCTTCAGCAAGAATGAGCTGAGAGGCCGCGCTCACTTAACTTCCTTCAGCAAGAATGAGCTGAGAGGCCGCGCTCACTTAACCTCCTTCAGCAAGAATGAGCTGAGAGGCCGCGCTCACTTAACTTCCTTCAGCAAGAATGAGCTGAGAGGCCGCGCTCACTTAACCTCCTTCAGCAAGAATGAGCTGAGAGGCCGCGCTCACTTAACCTCCTTCAGCAAGAATGAGCTGAGAGGCCGCGCTCACTTAACCTCCTTCAGCAAGAATGAGCTGAGAGGCCGCGCTCACGAAACCTCTTTGCTCATCCTAGAACTCAACTATATATTTTATTTTTAGGTTAAATGCTATAAATTTAACCTTATTATTATATCCCAAGATAATTAAAAATGTTAACAAAACAAACTATATTCGAGTAGGCTTAATATGCTAATCTAATTATTATAAATAATAATAATTTTAGGTGGGAAAGTAAGTCGTTGGTCATAGCGTACGGATGATCGAGTCTTTATACACACAATATATATATATATATATATATATATATATATATATATATATATATATATATATATATATATATATCACACACACACTGAGACCAGCCGGGATTGAACCCGAGCCGTCTAGGTAGCCTCCTGAGAAGCTAGACTGGAACAATAGCAAATAACTTTATGACGACGTTTCGGCCCGACTCGGACCGAAACGTCGTCATAAAACTCATTTCTCCTATGTGTAGGTTATTTGTGCATTATTACCATGATTATTACTACTCTACTAATGTTACCACGACTAGTAGTAGTGGTAACATTAATAACAGTAGTAGTAACATTACTAATGTTACTACTGCTTCTATTATTGTTACTGTTATTATTACTGTTACTACAACTGCTACTACTACTACTACTACTACTACTACTACTACTACCTCCACAACAGCCATCACTGCACCTCACGACCACTATCACTCCACCACTACTAATGACCTCAGAATTCACTACAACTTGTTACCACCAACTACCACCAACTACCACCACCTACCACCACCTACCACTACCTACCACCAACTACCACCAACTACCACCAACTACCACCACCTACCACCAACTACCACCAACTACCACCAACTACCACCAACTACCACCAACTACCACCAACTACCACCAACTACCACCAACTACCACCACCACTGAACAATCACAACTTACTACTGTATCACCATATTTTAAATCATTATACATATACACATTTACACAGTTATACACACTTATACATGCAAAAAGTATAGAAAAATCATGTATATAGTACAGTCTCCACTTCCTAATGCAGGTGAGGGGCTCTTGGTACAAGGAATTGGGCATTATCTCCCCCTCCTCGGACTGAACCCAAATGCCTCCCATTAGTGTATTCCCCTAATAATAATAATAATAATAATAATAATAATAATAATAATAATAATAATAATAATAATAATAATAATAATAATAATAATAATAATACGAGCCAATAAATATTTCGTTAGAGCACAGAAGACGAAATTAAGAATTCCATGATTACTTAATAATTACTTACCTACTTATTTATATCCATGTTGTAGCCTCTGTTGATAGTTAAGCTTATCTAGGAATGCTTTTCCTCTTGCTTCAGTAATTTAGAAGAAAGCCATTTCTCGTATTTATTTTTTACTAAAGACTCTTGCGAACTCTAGCAAATGGCCAAGAATACGGGTTTCCGTAGACGATTCGACCTGACCGTCCCAGAACTAGGCTAAAGTGCTGTAGATATACTGACTGATGGAGCCACGAGAACTGAAACAATAATAACCTTCACGTCGATATGCAACGTTTATCTTAATGGTGATATGGCTTTCGTGATTAAAAGGTTCTATAGGAAATGGTAAGTAGTCAAAGAGAGCTATTACGTCTGTCGCTTTTAGAACGTTGCTGGAGTTATGAGGCTGATAGGCGTTTGTTTACCAGCAATGCAGATGCTCTCCTACTACGCTGGACCAACATTACGAACGGTTATTAAGTAATATCCAGGTCCTGACAGGGATACTCTATTAGACATCTTTCTCCAGTTGTGCAAAGCAGTGGAAGAGATCCATAGCATGGGCTTTGCACACAATTCATTAAAAATAGAGAATGCTTGTCTAGATTAAGAGAAAAATATTCTGCGTCTTATTGACTTTGGATAGACGCAGCCTCTCGGGAGGCCGTTGCCGAGGTTTTTCAAGCGAAGAAAGAAAGGAGTTGAAGAGAGGAAAAAAAGATATGAACGTTATGCACCTGAGCTTATTGAAGGCTAACCTTGCTCAGCTGCCAGTGATATATACAGTATAGGATACATTGTGAATGAACTCATAGACAAGAGAAGAATGAAACGCCTTCTATACAAATGGTACAGAAAAACCTAGCGTGTTAATCCTGAGCGGCGGCCTACTCTTTCATCAATTATATGTTAGATTGAGTGTTTTCTAAACAAGGCCTTGAAGAAGAAAAGGAGGAAGGTGTCTCCCGTCATCTACGTTTATTTAACCCCTCCTGAAGTGCGTTCACACAACGATACAAAACGAGTTTCTTCATTCGGACCAAAAAATAAGAATAAGCGGTAACGTAGCAGGTCACCGCCGAGTTCAGGATCATCTTCGTCATCCAGTTCTGAGATTACGGATGACAAGAGAAAGTTTTCTTTCTCGGAAGACGACAAGGTGCTGAAACGTCGTAAGATGTCACCTTTGAGCTCCAAAAGATCATCAAGGGCTTGCAAACGAACTCGATGTTTCGCTTATGAAGATGAGATGGTGCAGAAACGTCGTAAACTTTCTCCTTCGAGTTAAATAAGTTCATTTAACGCTCGAACCAAGGCTGCCAAGAGAAAGTTATCGTTCGAGAATGTACGAAAAGGACTTAAAAGGTCAAAAGTTTCATCTTCAGACTCAGAATGGTTACCTTCGGGGTCTATATCCTCGGAGTCTCTATCGTCCAGCCCAGAGATCAAGGCTGGCAAGAGAAAGTTTTCGTTCTCAGATGATTATAACGTGCGAAAACGGCGTAAAATGCTACCTTTGAGGTAGTCACCTGTGAAGTCATCATCTTCGGAGTCATCACCTATGGAATCATCGGAGCCACCACATCTGGGGTCATCTCCCGAGTCATCATCTTCGGAGTTATCACTTCTATGGTCTTCATCAGAGTCCCCACTTCTGGTGTCATCTCCCGAGCTATCTTCGGAGTCATCATCTCTGGAGTCAACTTTGAAGTCATCACCTTTGGGGTCATCTTCTTCGGATGATTGTCTTACAACAAACTTGTGATTATAGTTCGTTTGCAGGTATCAGTAGATACATGAATATATATATATATATATATATATATATATATATATATATATATATATATATATATATATATATATATATTAGCATATGAGAGGTTTTTACAAAGTAGAAGTGATGCAAGGAGGAAAGAGTATATGGAGAGAAAAAGAGAGGTTAAGAGAGTGGTGAAGCAATGCAAAAAGAGAGCAAATGAGAGAGTGGGTGAGATGTTATCAACAAATTTTGTTGAAAATAAGAAAAAGTTTTGGAATGAGATTAATAAGTTGAGGAAGCCTAGGGAACAAATGGATTTGACAGTTAAAAATAGGAGAGGAGAGTTATTAAATGGAGAGTTAGAGGTATCGGGAAGATGGAGGGAATATTTTGAGGAATTGTTAAATGTTGATGAAGACAGGGAAGCTGTGATTTCGTGTGTAGGGCAAGGAGGAATAACATCTTGTAGGAGTGTGGAAGAGCCAGCTGTGAGTGTGGGGGAAGTTCACGAGGCAGTGGGTAGAATGAAAGGGGGTAAGGCAGCTGGGATTGATGGGATAAAGATAGAAATATTAAAAGCAGGTGGGGATATAGTTTTGGAGTGGTAGGTGCTATTATTTAATAAATGTATGGAAGAAGGTAAGGTACCTAGGGACTGGCAGAGAGCGTGTATTGTTCCTTTGTATAAAGGCAAAGGGGACAAAAGAGAGTGCAAAAATATAGGGGAATAAGTCTGTTGAGTATACCTGGTAAAGTGTATGGTAGAGTTATTATTGAAAGAATTAAGAGTAAGACGGAGAGTAGGATAGCAGATGAACAAGGGGGCTTTAGGAAAGGTAGGGGGTGTGTAGACCAAGTGTTTACAGTGAAACATATAGGTTAACAATATTTAGATAAGGGTAAAGAGGTGTTTGTGGCATTTATGGATCTGGAAAAGGCGTATGACAGGGTGGATAGGGAAGAAATGTGGCAGATGTTGTAAATGTATGGAATAGGACTGCAACGTCAACAGTCACCACAACTCATCACTGAAATTGCAAGTGTATATACAATCATCACTACTCGTCCCTGAACCTGGAACTGGAGCGTCACTAATTGTCACTATTTATCCCTAAAACTGAAACATCAACACTCATCACTACTCATCACTCAAATTGCAACATCAATAATCATCACTACTTATCACTCAAATTGCAACATCAACACTCATCACTGCTATTTTTCATTAATACTCAATTATAATCATTACTACTGTAACCACTACTACTATTACTACTACTACTTCTCCGAACAGTGCTAATATTACTGTTATTACTACTATTAGTTAATAACCATCTTCACTACTGTTACTACTACTGTTACTACGACTATCTCTCTACCACTAACGACCACAGAATTCATCACAATTCTCATCACATAAGCTGTTACCACAGTGTAAATCATCACCAATTTGCCTACCATTTCCTACGGGTCGTTTCATTAGCGTTTTCTTTTAATAATAATAATAATAATAATAATAATAATAATAATAATAATAATAATAATAATAATAATAATAATAATAATGATAATATAATAAAAACAATAATAATAATTATTTTTATTATAGTAGCACGAATTGATAAACATTTCTTCATAGCAAACACGACGAACTTACGAATTCCAAGATCACCTAATAATTTCTTATTTATCTATTAATGTCAATGAGAGAGTTTATGCTATCTTTCAGAATTTATTGTTTACTTACTAGCGAATTCTTGAAATGGCAGAAAACACGCGTCTCCGTAGACGGTTCGTTCACACGGTTTCAGAACTGAGCCCAAGAGCTGTAGATATACTGACCAATGGAGCCTTGACCCTTGTAACTTTTAAAACCCGCAAATCAGTGTGCTAGGTTTATATTAATGATGGCATGCTGTTCGTGATTAAAAACTTCAAAAAAGAATGGAGAGTTGTTAGAGAAAGTTATTTCATCTGTCGCTTTTAGGTAATTCCTGGAGTTGTCAGGTTGATAGGAGTTTGTTTACCAACGATGCAGATGGTCACCTACTACGCCGGACCAACATTAGAAATGGTTGTCAGGTAATACCCACGTCTTGACAGCACCATTCTTTTGCGCATCTTTCTATAATTGTGCGTAGCGGTGGAACCGCTTCACAGCATGGGCTTTGCCCATAATTCATTAACGATGAAGAACGTATGTCTTGATAAGGAAAATAACATTCTGCGTCTTATTGACTTCGGGTAGACGCAGCCTCTCGGGACACTGATGTCGAAGTTTTACAGGCAAAGGGTGAGAGGAGACAAGCGGTACGCACCTGAGCTCACTGAAGGCTAACCTTGCTCAGCTGCCAGTGATATCTACAGTGTAGGATACATTTTGGATAAGCTCATAGATAAGAAAATAATAAGAAAAGTTTTCTAGAAATGGTACATGTACACCTAGCTTGCTGATCCTCAGTTGCGGCCTACCCTTTCATCGATTATATGTAAAACTGAGTGTTTTTTGAGCGACAAAGTCAAGAAATAAAGAACGTAAGTGTCTCCCATCATATGGGTTCATTTAACCCCTCCAAAAGGGTCTGGAAAAGCAGTAAAACGTGTCCCTTCACATAGGTCTCAGCCGAAGTATAATAAGCGGTAACGTAGCAGGTCACCACTGAGTTCAAAAAGACCGTCCAGGGCTTGCAAACGAACGCGATATTTTTTTGAAGATGACGAAATGGTGCAAAAACGTCGTAAACGTTCTCATTCGTGTTCACCATGCTCATTCAACACTCGAAAAGGACCTAAAAGGCCAAAAGTTTCATCTTCGGACTCAGAATGGTTGCCTTCGGAGCCTTTATCCTCGGGGTCTCAGTCGTCCAGCCCAGAGATCAAGGCTGGCAAGAGAAAGTTATCGTTCTCAGATCACAAAAAAATGCGAAAACGACGTAAAGTAACACCATCGAGCTCTGAAGAGTCGGACTCAAAATGGTTATCATCGACGTCAAATGAGTCATCTTGGAGCTCAGGAATGTCATCCTGGGATTCAGTAATTCTACCGTCGGTCTCAAAATAGTCACCATCCAAAGATCGTGGGGTAACTGCGTCTCTGTCGCCCGTCCAAGAGATCAAGGCAGGGAAAAGAAAGTTATCGTTCTCAGACGAAAAGGTGCGATAACGGAGTAAAATGTCACCTTCGGGGTTGTTATCCTAGAAATCATCACCCGTAAAGTTATCATCTTAAGAATCATCACCTCTGGGATCATCACCTCTGGGATCATCACCTCTGGGATCATCACCTCTGGGATCATCACCTCTGGGATCATCACCTCTGGGATCATCACCTCTGGGATCATCACCTCTGGGATCATCACCTCTGGGATCATCGTCGGAGCCACCATCTTCTTGGTCATCTCCCGATTCATCATTTTCAGAGTCATCATCAGAGTCACCACCATGGTCATCAGAGTCACCACCACAGTCATCATCAGAGTCATCACCACAGTCATCATCAGAGTCATCACCACAGTCATCATCAGAGTCATCACCACTGGGGTCATCTCTCGAGGTACCATCTACGGATTCATCGTCTCTTGGGTTATCATCGGAGTCACCACCTCCGGCGTCAACTCCAGAATTATCTTCGTAGTCATCATCCCTGGGTTCATCACTGGACTCACCACTTCCGGAGTCATATCCCGAGTCATCACCTGTATTGTCATCTTCGGAGTCATCACCTTTAGGGTCATCTTAGGATTCATAACGTTTGGGGTCATCTCCGGAATCATCCCTTTGGGGTCATCTTCGGAATCATCCCTTTTGGGGTCATCTTCGGAGTCGTCACCTCTAGAGTCATTATCCACGGATGATGATTGTCTTACAACACTCTGATGAGTTCGTGTGCGTCACAGACCAGGGCTTGCTCACGTAACCTCTTTCAACAACAATGAAAGACCAATAAGCCTAACCTCCATAGTGGGAAAATTTATGGAATCAATAATTGCCGAGGCAATTCGTAGCCATCTTGAAAAGCATAAATTAATCAACGAATCTCAGCATGGTTTTACAAAAGGGCGTTCCTGCCTTACAATTTAATAACTTTTTTCACTAAGGTGTTTGAGGAGGTAGATCATGGTAATGAATATGATATTGTGTATATGGACTTCAGTAAGGCTTTTGATAGTGTCCCACATCAGAGACTATTGAGGAAAATTAAGGCACACGGAATAGGAGGAGACATTTTTTCCTGGATAGAGGCATGGTTGACAAATAGGCAGCAGAGAGTTTGCATAAATGGAGAGAAATCAGAGTGGGGAAGCGTCACGAGTGGTGTTCCACAGGGGTCCGTATTGGGCCCCTTGTTGTTCACAATCTATATAAACGACATAGATGAGGGAATAAATGGCGACATAAGCAAGTTTGCCGATGACATCAAAATAGGCCGTCCAATTCATTCAAATGAGGACATTAAAGCACTCCAGGATGATTTGAATAGACTGATGCAGTGGTCAGAGAAGTGGCAGATGCAGTTTAATATAGATAAATGCAAAGTTCTAGATATTGGAAAGGACAATAACCATGCCACATATAAACTAAATAATGTAGATCATAATATTACTGATTGCGAAAAGGATTTAGGAGTTCTGGTTAGCAGTAATCTAAAACCAAGATAGCAGTGCATAAGTGTTCGCAATAAAGCGAACAGAATCCTTGGCTTCATATCAAGAAGCATAAATAATATGAGTCCTCATTTTGTTCTTCAACTCTATATATCCTTGGTTAGGCCTCATCTAGATTATGCTGCACAGTTTTGGTCACAGTATTACAGAATGGATATAAATGCTCTGGAAAACGTACAAAGGAGGATGACTAAGTTGATCCCATGTATCAGAAATCTTCCCTATGAGGATAGACTGAGGGCCCTGAATCTCCACTCTCTAGAAAGGCGTAGAATTAGGGGGGATATGATTGAGGTGTATAAATGGAAAACAGGAATAAATAAAAGGGATGTAAATAGTGCGCTAAAAATATCTAGTATTGACAGGACTCGCAGCAATGGCTTTAAGTTGGATAAATTCAGATTCAGGAAGGATATAGGAAAGCATTGGTTTGGTAATAGAGTTGTCGATGAGTGGAACAAACTCCCGAGTACAGTTATATAGGCTAAAACGTTGTGTAGTTTTAAAAATAGGCTAGAAAAATATATGAGTGGGTGTGAGTTGGTCCTGACTAGCATGTACTACTAAGTCAGATGCCGTGCTCCTTCCTTAAGTGAATGTAACCTGACCTGGCTGGGTCGGAGCATTGTCTTAAGCCGGTGGGAGACTTGGGCCTGCCTCGCATGGACCAGTAGGCCTGCAGCAGTGTTCCTTCTTTCTTATGTTCTTATGAGCTGAGAGGCCCCGGCTCACATAATCTCTCTGCTCTTTCTTATGTTCTTATGAGCTGAGAGGCCCTGGTTCACATAATCTCTCTGCTCTTTCTTATGTTCTTATGAGCTGAGAGGCCCTGGCTCACATAATCTCTCTGCTCTTTCTTATGTTCTTATGAGCTGAGAGGCCCTGGTTCACATAATCTCTCTGCTCTTTCTTATGTTCTTATGAGCTGAGAGGCCCTGGCTCACATAATCTCTCTGCTCTTTCTTATGTTCTTATGAGCTGAGAGGCCCTGGTTCACATAATCTCTCTGCTCTTTCTTATGTTCTTATGAGCTGAGAGGCCCTGGCTCACATAATCTCTCTGCTCTTTCTTATGTTCTTATTAGCTGAGAGGCCCTGGTTCACATAATCTCTCTGCTCATTCGATGGCTCCGATATTTTATTAATCTTATTTCTGTATTAATTATCACATATATTTCATTTTTCTTTTGTATTCTAATATAACTAAACATGTTAAAAAAACTCAAATATCATTCGAACAGTCTTGCTATATTAATCTAATTATTGTACATAACAATAATAACACCTTTCATCTTCCAGGGGAAATGGAAAAGCGTATTTCCACGGACAGTCATGTTTGTCCCAGTAGGCGACTAATACGCCCGGAGGAAGGGCTAGTAATCCCGTCTCCTGTATAAATTGATAAATTTAAAAAGAAAAGTTGTATAAAGTTGGGATATGTGAATGTGTGTAGATGTAGTGAAGATAAGATAAATGATTGTTGATATTACTCAATAAGAGATGTGGATCTTCTTTCAACGCACCGGCCGTAACCCACCGAGGCGGGGCGACCCAAAGAGAAAAACAGAAGTTTCTCTTTTTAACTTTAGTAATGTATACAGGAGAAGGGGTTACTAGCCCCTTGCTCCCGGTATTTTAGTCGCCTCTTACGACACGCATGGCTTACGGAGAAAGAGTTCTTTTCCACTTTCCAACGGTGATAAGAGGAAATAAACCAGAACAAGAACTAGTAAGGAAATAGAAGAAAATGCAGAGGGCTGTGTGTATACTATACATATATGCTTATACATGCATGTGTACTGTGACCTGAGTGCAAGTAGAAGTAGCAAGACGTACCTGAAATCTTGCATGTTTATGAGACAGAAAAAAGACACTAGCAATCCTGGGAACAGACAGAGTGTACGACTGGAGTGAGACCGTGCAGCTCTGGGAACAGATCGGGTGTACGACTAGTCTGAGACCGTGCAGCTCTGGGAACAGACCAGATGTACGACTAGTCTGAGACCCTGCAGCTCTGGGAACAGACCAGATGTACGACTGGTCTGAGACCGTGCAGCTCTGGGAACAGACCGGGTGTACGACTAGTCTGAGACCGTGCAGATCTGGAAACAGACCGGGTGTACGACTAGTCTGAGACCGTGCAGCTCTGGGAACAGATCGGGTGTACGACTGGTCTGAGACCGTGCAGCTCTGGGAACAGACCATGTGTACGACTGGTCTGAGACCGTGCAGCTCTGGGAACAGACCGGGTGTACGACTGGTCTGAGACCGTGCAGCTCTGGGAATAGACGGGGTGTACGACTGGTCTGAGACCGTGCAGCTCTGGGAACTGACCGGGTGTACGACTAGAGTGAGACCGTGCAGCTCTGGGAACAGATCGGGTGTACGACTAGTCTGAGACCGTGCAGCTCTGGGAATACACCGGGTGTACGACTGGTCTGAGACCGTGCAGCTCTGGGAACAGATCGGGTGTACGACTGGTCTGAGACCGTGCAGCTCTGGGAACTGACTGGGTGTACGACTGGTCTGAGACCGTGCAGCTCTGGGAACAGACCGGGTGTACGACTAGTCTGAGACCGTGCAGATCTGGAAACAGACCGGGTGTACGACTAGACTGAGACCGTGCAGCTCTGGGAACAGATCGGGTGTACGACTGGTCTGAGACCGTGCAGCTCTGGGAACAGACCATGTGTACGACTGGTCTGAGACCGTGCAGCTCTGGGAACAGATCGGGTGTACGACTGGTCTGAGAACGTGCAGCTCTGGGAACAGACCGGGTGTACGACTGGTCTGAGACCGTGCAGCTCTGGAAACAGACCATGTGTACGACTGGTCTGAGACCGTGCAGCTCTGTGAACAGACCGGGTGTACGACTGGTCTGAGACCGTGCAGCTCTGGGAACAGACCGGGTGTACGACTGGTCTGAGACCGTGCAGCTCTGGGAACAGACCGGGTGTACGACTGGTCTGAGACCGTGCAGCTCTGGTAACAGACCGGGTGTACGACTGGTGGATCATTTAGATAACAGCCTTTGGGCTGTCCACGCTCATCACTATTATCTCTCAAGGGTCCCCCTGCTCTATCATGGGTCCCCCTGCTCTATCATGAGTCCCCCTGCTCTATCATGGGTCCCCTTGCTCTATCATTGGTCCCCCTGCTCTATCATGGGTCCCCTGCTCAATCATGGGTCCCCCTGCTCTATTATGGGTCCCCCTGCTCTATCATGGGTCCCCCTGCTCTATCATGGGTCCCCCCGCTCTATCATGGGTCCCCTTGCTCTATCATGGATCCCCCTGCTCTATCATGGGTCCCCTGCTCTATCATGGGTCCCCCTGCTTTATCATGGGTCCCCTGCTCTATCATTGGTCCCCCTGCTCTATCATGGGTCCCCTGCTCAATCATGGGTCCCCCTGCTCTATTATGGGTCCCCCTGCTCTATCATGGGTCCCCCTGCTCTATCATGGGTCCCCCCGCTCTATCATGGGTCCCCTTGCTCTATCATGGATCCCCCTGCTCTATCATGGGTCCCCCTGCTCTATCATGGGTCCCCCTGCTTTATCATGGGTCCCCTGCTCTATCATGGGTCCTTCTGCTCTGTCATGGGTCTCCCTGCTCTGTCATGGGTCTCCCTGCTCTGTCATGGGTCTCCCTGCTCTGTCATGGGTCCTGTTCTGTCATGGGTCCACCTGCTATGTCATGGGTACCCCTGCTCTGTCATGGGCTCCCTGTTCTGTCATGGGTCCTGTTCTGTCATTGGTCCCCCTGCTTTGCCATGGGTCCTGCCCTTCCCTGGGTCTTCTTGTCATACCACTGGTCCTACCCACCACTTGGGACAGGTGGTTAGCGAGCGCTGTTCTGAGTGCGAATCAAGCGGGCCACAGTGAACAAATTGTGCCTAGTCCCTGCTGCTTCTGCGATTATCTGGAACCACTCCTACAAGGTGTTATAAATATGTTGGTTCAATATAGATTTGTAAGGGCAACTGAGAGCCAGGTCTGGCTAGGTCGACAGTGGGGGCCATTCATGCCCTGTTGTCCTATTATCATAGGGCATCCATCAGCTCAGTCCGCTCGCTTCTTCTCTTCCAGGCCCAACCCTCACGCCCTTCTCAGGACCTGTTTTGGACTTTATGGCAGGAGGACGATGGGGTGAGTAGTGAGGGCGTGGCGGGGAGGGGGCATGAGGCAGGGTAGCGGCACGGTAGCGCGTCCATCGGTGCGGAAGTACAGGTGATATCCGCTTCGGTGGATTCTCAATGGCTAAGGACGCGCGCCCTGCTCATCGGCCGGGTTTGTTTCGTTCGGCGTCCGGGAGGCGGGTTCGCTGGGCCGCGAGCGAGCCAGTGCGGACGTGAGCGAAGCCTTGTGACAGAGCCAGGCGCGTCTTCCCTCTCACTACACCTAAAAAGGGTATTAATGACGCTATTGGAAAATTAGTCACCAGTAGAAGGGGCGGTGCGGGATAATTCCTGCGTAACCTGGCCTTTCATGGCAGCCACCCGACCCTACCACCACCCGCCACAAGTCTATCCCCGGCTTGGTTCGCCTAAACTAGCCCACCCGCTGTGGCCCTGATAGACTGCGGCCATGATAGACTGTGGCTATGATAGACTGTGGCAGAGGGTAGACCCCTTGCCGAGATAGACAGTACAGGATAGACTGTGGCTATCGTAGGCTGTGACCAGGCTAAAAAATAATAATGACCACTATAGCGAACATGGTTGTCGCTATATTGGTTCGTATACAAATGATTTTTCTTAATGAAAATAGGCCATGTCCGTGGTTGGTTTGGGGCCAGGAAGAGTCCTAACCATACCTAGTGTTGGCCATGATTCTGCCGATGGCCAGGTTATCCGAAGCAACTTCAGCTTCCTTTACCATTATTTATGGAAAAATAAACACATAAGCAGTATAATGTGATCCTTTATTGACAACGTTTCGCCCACGCAGTGGGCTTTATCAAGTCACAAAGAGATCTGTTTATTTTTCCATTGTGTCGGTATTTTATACCATTTATTTCCACCTTTATTTATGCAGACATGACTCGGGTCTTTTTTATAATAATAATAATAATAATAATAATAATAATAATAATAATAATAATAATAATAATAATAATAATAATAATAATAATAATAATAATAATAATTGTATTTTAGGAAGGAATCCTCGTAAAAACAAAACAAAGTCAAGATGTTATTTTTTTCCATAATGGTTAGTAATACCATTATTGTATTTTGACAAATTGTTTTTTTTTTACCTCCCATTCTATAGACGCTACATGACCCCTACGGGTGTAGCGCGTCCTCATGAATTTAATGATAATGTGGAATGGAGAGAAAATATGCAGTATTTTGTCCGACCAACTTTAAAAACCGAAGGAAAAAAAGAGACTAGATGAGTGAGACATATGTGAATCAGTGGAAATTACGTGTGAAGGGCTCTTGATCCAAGGAATTGGACCTATCCTCCACTTTCTTGGATCAGACCTGATTGTTTCCCTCCCTCACTTAATATACAAGTTCATAGTTTCACAGTGAGAGCAAGGGGGGAAAGAGAGAGAGAGAGAGAGAGAGAGAGAGAGAGAGAGAGAGAGAGAGAGAGAGAGAGAGAGAGAAGAGAGAGAGAGAGCAAGGGTTGAAGGAGAGACAGAAAAAAAAACACAGCTCTGGAAGCAGAGCTAAAGAGAGCGTGGGTCACTGCTCTAAAGAGCGTGAGTCACTGCTCTAAAGAGAGTCACTGCTTTAAAGAGAGCGTGAGTCACTGCTCTAAAGAGAGCGTGAGTCACTGCTCTAAATAGAGCGTGAGTCGCTGCTCTAAAGAGAGCGTGAGTCACTGCTCTAAAGAGAGCGTGAGTCACTGCTCTAAAGAGAGCGTGAGTCACTGCTCTAAAGAGAGCGTGAGTCACTGCTCTAAAGAGAGCGTGAGTCACTGCTCTAAAGAGAGCGTGAGTCACTGCTCTAAATAGAGCGTGAGTCGCTGCTCTAAAGAGAGCGTGAGTCACTGCTCTAAAGAGAGCGTGAGTCACTGCTCTAAAGAAAGCGTGAGTCACTGCTCTAAAGAGAGCGTGAGTCACTGCTTTAAAGAGAGAGTGAGTCACTGCTCTAAAGAGAGCGTGATTCACTGCTCTAAAGAAAGCGTGAGTCACTGCTCTAAAGAGAGCGTGAGTCACTGCTCTAAAGAAAAAGCACGTGTCACTGCAACAACAACAAAAATGGATCACTGCATTAGAGCACGGGTCGCTGCTCTAGAGAGAGCATGGGTCACTGTAATAGAGCCTCTTTCAGTGTTCTAAAGGGAGCACGGGTCGGTGCTCTTTATGAAGGAAGAACACCCTCCTTCTCTTGCGTGACGAGCTCAATAGAAATAAAATGAAGGCGGGTCCACGAGTGCACAAGAGGAATTCGCGTTTCGTAAAAAAAATAATAATGAGGGAGTGAAGATCTTCGAACAGGGTGTGGCAGAGGCAGGCCAGGGGCAGGCCAGGGGCAGGCCAGGGGGCAGGCCAGGGGCAGGCCAGGGGGCAGAGGGCTTCACCTGCGCTTTATTTGTAACTGGTTTCGAGGGCTCGTCTATCCTGCAGCCAGGCTTCACGAAACCAGGTTTCCTCCCTGTTAAACGCCTGGTCCAGCCGGCTGTTTGTGCCTGTGGACCAGTTGTAGCAGGATGCTGTTCAGCTGCAAAACTCTCATCCTCGTTCCGGCAATGTGTCTACTAGCTGCTGCTAGTATCCTGAATAGTTAGTAAATGGTCCATGTCTGAGCGAAACGTCGTCATGAGTTCCTCTCTGTAAATGAATGGTTCAGAGAACCGACAAGTTGATAAATTAGACACATATGCAACACTTGGGTATTTTTATTGAGGAAACGTTTCGCCACACAGTGGCTTCATCAGTCCATACAAAGGAGAATCGTGAAGATCAGGAGGAGTTTGAGGTAATCAGTCCCTCGGCCTTGAGTCGAGGGACTGATTACCTTGACCTGACTAGGTCAAGGTATTGGCTTAAGTCGGTGGGAGAATTGGACCTGCCTCGCATGGGCCAGTAGGCCTGCTGCAGTGTTCCTTCTTTCTTATGTTCTTCTTATCAGAGAGTACATTCCAAGTGTTTTAAAGGATTCCTGATAGTTTAGACGCTTCGTTGCGTCTGTGTGTGTATTAGACTACCTCTGTTCATTTCTCAGCTCTGCTATCTCTGCTTCTGTGAAAGGCGTTATGACTACAGAATATTCAAATGGGCACAGGGAATAGGGCGGAGCGAGGCAGGGCAGGGCGGGGCGGGACAGGGCGGGGTATAATAGGGCAGGGCGGGGCAGGGCAGGGTGGAGTGGGTATCGGTTACTCCTCCACCGCCATGAACACTGAGAGCGGCGGGAGGTAAATTACCGGCGATGATCGTCTTTATTTGCTGCTCGAGCGAGAGGACCTTAACCACGGTGCAGATGGCGGGGTTACTGCCCATTGAAACCCGGGACCCTCCCTGTGAGCCCAGGGCCCTCCCTGACGAACCTGGGGCCCCCCTCCTCGCTGGTGGTTCTCCTTCCTGTTGCGATCACCACCCTCCTCACTGGTGTGGCCCTTTCCTGTTGCGGCAAGAGGCGATAACAACAGAAGTGCACATAACAGAGCAACAGAAAAAGCAAAAAGGACCACCAAAACAAACTTCTGATTACTGGAATTTTCAACCAAGAGAAAATCAATTTGATTTAACTGGAATTCTTACAGAGGATCCGACAACACATGAAACTCAGGTTAACAGACAGAATATCTCTCATTTCTTCATGACCAAGGTGCCTGAACACCTTAAAAGTTACCTCCATACCTCCTGTACTGTCTCCAGTTTGAAAGTCTATGTATTCGACTAAAGAAGCCTAATGTTCAAGCGAAGCCTCTCTGCAACAAAGATGCCCAAATGTTGCACATGTCATATTAGTCAACTTGTCGGAATTGAGCGACATAAATATACCGTAATGAAACTCCTGGAATAAGTAATGAAGAACTCCATGAAACAATATGTGAAGAAAATGACGAGAACGTGAAGGAAAGATGAACCCCCTTATAAGAAAATGACGAGAACGTAAAGGAAAGATAAACCCCCTTATAAGAAAATGACGAGAACGTGAAGGAAAGATGAACCCCCTTATAAGAAAATGACGAGAACGTGAAGGAAAGATGAACCCCCTTATAAGAAAATGACGAGAACGTAAAGGAAAGATAAACCCCCTTATAAGAAAATGACGAGAACGTAAAGGAAAGATAAACCCCCTTATCCACTTTCTTTCTTTTTCACACGTTTTGTGCGTTATTACGACATGATCGCACGTGTCGTAGGCTTTTGCAAAGTCCGTGTATAATACGTCTGCATTCTCTTCGTCGAAGACCATGTCAGTGGTGCAGTAGTTACGAGAGGCAGGAGCGACCTACTCTGATCCCATGATGCCCTTCATTGTTCAGTTGTTGGGAATCCAAATGGTTGACGATCTTGCTCCTTGGAACCCTTTCAAAGAGTTTTATAATGTTGAACGTTAGTGCTATTGGTGAGTAATTCTTTGTTATTGCTTTGCTGTGGCTTTGTGGAGTGGAGCTATATCCGTTGTTTTTAATGACTGTAGGCTGACCCCCCGTGTCTTGGCTTCCTCTCCATAGAATACTTAGGGCACCTGATAGGGGTTTCTTGCAGTTTTTGATAAACACGGAGTTCCACGAGTCTAGGCCTGGGGTAGAGTGCATGGGCATGGCCTGGGGTAGAGTGCATGGGCATGTGGGGTAATCTTTTTGAAAAAAAAAGATATAAGATTTGCTTGATGTAACAGAAAGTACAGGGAGGTCACAGAGAGAATCACACCGATTACGAAGAGGGGAATAAAAGAGAGAGTTCAATCAAGAATAAACAGAACAAAGAAAAGGAGCAAAAGAGCACCGATAACATATAGAATTCGGAAAACAGAATAAAACAGGGAAGTGAGGATAAAACCCAGAAACCATCACGTGAGAATAAGGAGAGAGTAGCTAGTTGAAAATATCACTGCATCAAAACACGACAAACACTCACCTTACCCCATTTTTTTAGGTATTTATGATAAGGCTTAAAAAAGAAAAAAAGAAGAGACATATACCTCTCGGTGTATGTCTTTCGGTGTGTATACACTTATAGAAGTACAAGCTACTAAATACATTAGACACAACAGAAACACCGGGACCCGATGGCCTGTTACACTTGGTACTGGGCGAAGAAACAGAAATGTTCCTTCGCTTTATTCACGAGGAGCGCCTTTGCTTGGACCTCCTCTTTTCTGCAACATTGCAAGCTCCTGATGATGTGTTGATTGCAACACGAAAGGCCTACAGCTATCATTCAACCCCGTGGTTGTTTTGCATCTTGTATCGTTTGTTCGCGATATATGCACAATATATATATATATATATATATATATATATATATATATATATATATATATATATATATATATATATATATATATATATATATATATATATATATATAAAATATATATATATATATATATATATATATATCAGTAACCACAAGTCCTTCCATATAAAGACAGAAACATCCCCAAGATCTACCCTAAAATTTAACTCCTAGACATTCCCTTAAGGATAACTACGAGACCTACCCTAAGGGGTGACCACCAAACCCCTTAAGGGACAGCCGAGGGGTAGTAGCCGCCAAGCTGGGATCAACGGGGTAATTATCAATTACCGTCTCTGGATCCAGGATAAAGAGGGATTAACAATTTCATTTACGCTACTTGTTGCTCTGAGTGGAGCCGCAGCTCTGGGACCACCATTGTGTACCCTGTTTGTTGACGAATTGGCCAGGAGACCGGAAAATTGTTTTGTCATTGTACTGGGTGAAGGAGGGGGGGGGGAATCCTTGTGGGAGTCCTTGTTGGAAGGTGTCCTCGTGGGAGGGTGTCCTCGTGGGAGGGTGTCCTCGTGGGAGAGAGTCCTCGTTGGAGTCCTTGTTGGAGGGTGTCCTCATTTGAGTCCTTGTTGGAGGGTGTCTTCGTGGGAGGGTGTCTTCATTGGAGTCCTTGTTAGAGCGTGTTCTGGAGAGGGTGTCCTTGTCCAAGGGGTGGGTGGTGGGTGGGCAATGAGTTGGTGATGGTTAGGTGATGGGGGATGATGGGGATGACGGGCGGGTGATGGGCGGGGTAAATGGGGAATGGGGTGATGGGTGGGGATGGGTGTGGGGTGGGGGATGGATGGAGTGATTGGTGGGGGAATGGGTGGGGATGAATGGGGTGATGGGTTGGGAATGAGTAGGGGATGGGTGGGGGCTGATGGGGTAATGGGTGGGGATGGATGGGGGAATGGGTGGGGGATGGATGGGTGTGTGGGGTGGGGGAATGGGTGGGGATGGATGGGGTTATGGGTGGGGATGGGTGGGGTGATGAGGGAAGGTTCTGTGGTTCGTCAAAAGGAAAGTTGTTTATTAGTGGGTCATTTTATGCCTATTAACCAAGGTTCACTGTGGGAGGCCTGTCCCCCTGCCCGCCCTCACCCTCAACCTCCCTCACCTCCCCTACACCTCCCTCACCACTCCTCCACCTCCCTCACTACTCCTCCATCTCCCTCACCACTCCTCCACCTCCCTCACTACTCCTCCATCTCCCTCACCACTCCTCCATCTCCCTCACCACTCCTCTATCTCCCTCACCACTCCTTCACCTCCCTCACTATTCCATCTCACTCACCACTCCTCCATCTCCCTCACCACTCCTCCACCTCCCTCACTACTATTCCATCTCCCTCATCACTCCTCCATCTCCCTCACCACTCCTCCGTCTCCCTCACCACTCCTCCATCTCCCTCACCACTCCTCAACCTCCTTCACCACTCCTCCATCTCCCTCACCACTCCTCCATCTCCATCACCACTCCTGCATCTCCTTCACCACCCCTCCATCTCCCTCACCACTCCTCCACCTCCCTCACAACTATTCCATCTCCCTCACCACTCCTCCATCTCCCTCATCACTCCTCCATCTCCCTCACCACTCCTCCGTCTCCCTCACCACTCCTCCATCTCCCTCACCACTCCTCAACCTCCTTCACCACTCCTCCATCTCCCTCACCACTCCTCCATCTCCATCACCACTCCTGCATCTCCTTCACCACCCCTCCATCTCCCTTACCACTCTTCCACCTCTCTCACTACTATTCCATCTCCCTCACCACTCCTCCACCTCCCTCACTATTATTCCATCTCCCTCACCACTTCTCCACCTCCCTCACTATTATTCCATCTCCATCACCACTCCTCCATCTCCTTCACCACCCCTCCATCTCCCTCACCACTCCTCCACCTCCCTCACTACTATTCCATCTCCCTCACCACTCCTCCACCTCCCTCACTATTATTCCATCTCCCTCACCACTCCTCCACCTCCCTCACTATTATTCCATCTCCTTCACCACTCCTCCATCTCCCTTACCACTCCACGTCTCTTACCACTCCTCCATCTCCCTCACCACTCCTCCACCTCCCTCTCTACTATTCCATCTCCCTCACCACTCCTCCATCTCCCTCACCACTCCTCCATCTCCCTCACTACTCCTCCATCTCCCTCACTACTATTCCATCTCCCTCACCACTCCTCCATCTCCTTCACCACTCCTCCATCTCCCTCACCACTCCTCCACCACCCTCACTACTATTCCATCTCCCTCACCACTCTTCCATCTCCTTCACCACTCCTCAACCTCCCTCACCACTCCTCCATCTCCCTTACCACTCCACGTCCCTCACGACTCCTCCACGTTTCTCACCCCTCACCACTCCTCCACGTCTCTCACCCCTCACTACCCTCACCCCTCACTACCCTCACTCCTCGCTACCCTCACCCCTCACTACCCTCACTCCTCACTACACTCACCCTCGTCTCTCCTCTTTGTCACTTTTTTCATCCCTTCTTGATACTAGTTTTACTCCTTACCATCACCATCTTAGAAATGATCAACATTCTAACATCAGTGTAGCAAGCGTCTCCTGTCTCCTTAAGACACTACTAAGATTCTAACATTTAAATACATTATCGTTTAAGACTGAGACTCCTGGATGACTGTAACTAAACATCTTAACCGAAGTTATGACCTGGACATGAGGTACACGTGCTTATGGATTGCAGCAACAGCCTGGTTGACCTAGCTAGCATCAGTCGAGCCTGGCCCATGACTGGGCTCCGAGAGTAGTAAGACTCTCGAAATTCATCAAAGGTTTATCAGAGGTATATAAATACATTGTGGTCAGGAATCGGGCCGAAGGGGCCGATGACCCCCGGGATCAGCGAGAGGTAAGTCGATCATGTCCAAAATGGTTTGGGTATACATAAATAGTCCAAGAAACCGAGACTATTCTTCTTTTTACTGGACCGATGAAGCCACTGTGTGGCGAAACGTTTCCTCAATAAAGATACCCAAGTGTTGTACATGTGTCTAATTTATCCTGGTCTGGATATAGCGGAACCACATCCTTCAAGATTTAACCGACGCACATTTCTTCCTGGGATACCGTGTACACGGATATGTCAAGATGCAGGATACCACCCCCTGGATGATATACCAAGATAAGGATACCACGACCCGGAAGATATACCAAGATACAGGATACGACGACCTGGAAGATATACCAAGATAAGGATACCACGCCCTGGATGATATACCAAGACACAGGACCTAGAAGATAAACAAAGATACAGGACCTGGAAGGTATACCAAGAAACAGGACCTGGAAGGTATACCAAGAAGCAGGACCTGGAAGTTAAACCAAGATACAGGACCTGGAAGATAAACCAAGATACATGACCTTGAAGGTATACCAAGATACAGGACCTGGAAGATAAACCAAGATACATGACCTTGAAGGTATACCAAGATACAGGACCTGGAAGATAAACCAAGATACATGACCTTGAAGGTATACCAAGATACAGGACCTGGAAGATAAACCAAGATACATGACCTTGAAGGTATACCAAGATACAGGACCTGGAAGGTATACCAAGATACATGACCTTGAAGGTATACCAAGATACAGGACCTGGAAGATAAACCAAGATACATGACCTTGAAGGTATACCAAGATACAGGACCTGGAAGATAAACCAAGATACATGACCTTGAAGGTATACCAAGATACAGGACCTGGAAGATAAACCAAGATACATGACCTTGAAGGTATACCAAGATACAGGACCTGGAAGATAAACCAAGATACATGACCTTGAAGGTATACCAAGATACAGGACCTGGAAGGTATACCAAGATACATGACCTTGAAGGTATACCAAGATACAGGACCTGGAAGATAAACCAAGATACATGACCTTGAAGGTATACCAAGATACAGGACCTGGAAGATAAACCAAGATACATGACCTTGAAGGTATACCAAGATACAGGATCTGGAAGGTATATTCAGCCACGGGTCACAGCCTCTGTGCGTCCACAGTGTTAGTACCTGAAGGCGCGTGATATCAACACTGCAGAGTACTACCGCTCAGTGAGTACTACCGCTCAGTGAGTACTACCGCTCAGTGAGTACTACCGCTCAGTGAGTACTACCGCTCAGTGAGTACTACCGCTCAGTGAGTTTCTAACACAGTTAATAATTAGCTTTGGAAAATTACAGGAAACCAGAAGAGGCCTTAACACGTTATCCCATGGTAGCTAACAACGAAATTCCTTCAATAAAAAATGGCAAATTAGGACCTACACAGCCCAAAACTAACTCCAACCTTCCACTGTGAAACCAAATTGGTGAAGCATTCTCGTGTTCTGAAAGACCAGTATCCTAAAATACACCAGCACATTAAGTTTGAAGCCAAACTGAAGAAGCATTCTCGTGTTCTGAGAGACCAGTATCCTAAAATACACCAGCACATTAAGTTTGAAGCCAAACTAAAGAAGCGTTCTCGTGTTCTGAGAGACCGGTATCCTAAAATACACCAGCACATTAAGTTTGAAGGCAAACCGAAGAAGCATTCTCGTGTTCTGAGAGACCGGTATCCTAAAATACACCAGCACATTAAGTTTGAAGCCAAACTGAAGAAGCATTCTCGTGTTCTGAGAGACCAGTATCCTAAAATACACCAGCACATTAAGTTTGAAGCCAAACTGAAGAAGCATTCTCGTGTTCTGAGAGACCAGTATCCTAAAATAGACCACTTTGGTTGAGTTATCGAGTTATCAGCACTGAAGGTTAAAAAGGAAATCATTGAAGCCCAGTATTCCAATTTTCCCAATTTCTTCCATACGAAAGGCAAATTGGGACCTTAACACGCCAATACACCTGACACCTGTTTTCTAAATAAGACTGACCAGCATCTAAGATTTAAATAGGTTAGTGCTCGAGTAGATTGTTATTATATTTATACTTTGGGTACATAACATTTTTTTTTTTAAATGCCGTTGAGAGCGCACATATGTTCAGTGCGTATTGCTCCAGTTACGGTATAGCGTCTGTATATTCAGTGACCATCAACACACAATAGTTAAAAAAAATCTCACATAAATACAATTTTTTTTTCCAGCATCTTAGGATTTGTTAAGCCCCTCTCCAGATTGAAATCCTGGGTTAAGCCACTGTCAGTATCCAAACTCCGTGTCTCCGGAGTTCCAGGAGTCTTGGCCTGTGGCTGAGTGAATGAACATCGTCTTGGAAAATGTACCCAGGACTCTGGGTACCACGACCTGGAAGAAATATCCAGACAGGGTACCGCGATTATGAGGTTCTAATAAGGTCCAGACATGAGTCATTTCCGCAATGCATCACCACGTTCAAGATCTCCTTTTGGTCTCGGCTGATTTGCGTTTTCTATCTACCAAAACAATGCAAAGAAATTCATAGAATGTATGTGAAAATACTCAGATTATCAGTGAATGGTGTAAAGAGAGAGGTACCAAAGAATGCAGTAACAATTTTTCCCTCGTGTTCATTTTAAATTAATTCCACAGAATCAGGTAAATGATTACAGTTTCAAATAAACACGGAGAATTGGATCCCTCAACTCGATGAGCGACAAGACGAAAAGAGGTCTGGCTTTGGAGGCTTCAAGACCACAGCAGCTACAGGATCCCACGCGTCGAGCTCTCAACACACCCTTGCTATTGTTTCGTCTATTGTCACCTCATATAGTCTATTGTCTGAGTTGTTTGTGGTATTGGAACTCCTTTGTGTCTTTCCCACAAACCCACTATTCTCCCCTACTGCTTTTCTCCCAAAATCCTTTGCGTTTTCTGCGCCGGGAGGCTGAAGGGTGGAGAATGGGGAAAGATATCTCATTCTCCACCCCAGCCTGTGTGTGTGGAACTGGGGAAAAGAAAGGTTGTCAAAATCAGCCCAAAATATGCACCTCCTCGCGTCCTCTACCTTCACTCTCAATCAGAGCTTAAAAGCCATGGTGAAACCAACTCCTTTTGGGCGACTGTAAACTCCGAAATCTGGAGCCAGCGAAGCAGAGCCTGAGCGCCTTCAGCCCTCTTACACTCTAAAAGGGAGAAGGGATTAAGAACGTGAGATTAGGGATTAAGGGGAAGTAAGGGGGGGATCAGATCGCTCTCGGCATCTTTGAGGTGCCTGGCTATCGATGTTCTGCCGTCCCTCTGCCAGCTCAGGCTTACAAAATAAAGAAGGATATCAGTTTGTTCGTTTATGTAGTCATGTTAATTGTGTGCCAACTTGCCAGGTGTGTATATGTTGCCACATATTGTTATATTTTTGATACATTCCTACATACGTACATACCTACGTATATATATATATATATATATATATATATATATATATATATATATATATATATATATATATATGCAAACAGATCACAGTAAACAGGTGATATCAAGGAACTATATATAGTTCCTTGATAATGTGAGTAGTCACGAAGGCGCTTGGAATTCCTCTATTTTTCATAGTGGTTGTCTTGCATATATATATATATATATATATATATATATATATATATATATATATATATATATATATATATATATATAGGAGGTAGCACCTCTAGAACTTTATGTACATGTTGTGCCGAATAGATAAAACTTGCTATTTTTGGCTTAAATAGAAACGCTCTTCTTGTCGAAAATTTGTGTATGCAATAATGTGTATGCAAGTGAAAATTTGTGTATGCAATAATTTCACAAAAAAATCATTCTGAACTTAACGAAAAATTATATTTCATTGTGTTTGTTTATTATTAAATTTTGTAAACTTATCTAAAATGTATTTAGTTGGATTAGACTAAATTAAATTGCGCTTGTTATAATAAGGTTAGGTAAGTTTTCTAAGGTTCTTTTGTACAAGAATGGTATGCAATACCGACAAGATTAAAATTTTTGACACATGTGCAACATCTGGGTATTTTTATTGAAGACGTTTCGCCATCCAGTGGCTTTATCAATACAAATTCTAGGACATAACTTGAAGACAGTAGAACTATATACAAAAGATGAGGTAATTAGTCCCTCAGCCTTGGAGTTGGTGTGAAGAACACCGAAGTCGTGGAGGTTCTGGAGCAGAGGCAAGAAGGCTGGCGCTTATATACTAACGTCAGGTGGAAAGGGACGTGTAGCAGACGAGGGCATAGTCATTGGTAGGCGGGATTCCCCAGTGACTATGCCCTCGTCTGCTACACGTCCCTTTCCATCTGACGTTAGTATATAAGCGCCAGCCTCCTTGCCTCTGCTCCAGAACCTCCACGACTTCGGTGTTCTTCACACCAACTCCAAGACTGAGGGACTAATTACCTCATCTTCTGTATATAGTTCTACTGTCTTCAAATTATGTCCTAGAATTTGCATTGATAAAGCCACTGATGGCGAAACATCTACAATAACGTCTAAAATTTTCACCAAGTTTTTTGGTATAATATTATTAATTTTTACATTAACATAAATGAAAAAAATATATCTTCAAACGTACAAGAGAAAAGTTTAGAAAGGACTTAATTTTAAATGAGCTCTTGCTCTAGGCCTTTCGTGTTGCAATCAACGCATCATCAGGAGCTTGCAAAATAGCAGAAAAGAGGAGGATGTCAAAGCAAGTACGTTCCCAAAGGGCCGTCTTCACTGGAGTCACTCCAGTGATATATATATATATATATATATATATATATATATATATATATATATATATATATATATATATATATATATATACATGTATATATATAACGATAACGATCAGGCCATGATATACTTCCTATCTTTTCTTTCCTTCCTTATCCCTTCTGTTGTATTCCTCCTATTGTAACTATCCTTCCGCATCCCTCCTGCTGTATCCTTAATTGTGTATCCCTCCTGGAAGCTCATATACACTCTGTAAACAATTCCTCACGCGTCAAAATCTCCCAGGTAATTTACTGGGCCGCCGCACATGGCTTCAAGATACGCTCATGGGGAATTTACTTTGCCAATCCATCAGCCTAAACACGCGTCTATCGTCCAACAAAGTATTTACTGTCGGTGAGGGGCGGATTCACAGTCCATAATCCCGTAGGGTTTCGGAACGGGGAAGACACGGGCAGGAGCAGCAGGCAGCCAACGTCAATCACACGGGTCAGGGATCACGACTGTTCTGAGCTGCACATCGCGGATCGCAAAAGGTAAACACAAATAGTATTGGAGGTACAAGGCACGTAGAAACGAACCCAACAATGCCTCATCTACAGTCATAAACATCTGTATTTCATAACCGTCAATATATATATAAATTACACACATTTTTGACCATATGCTCAACATTTCCCGATGCTGTGGAACACCGGTTGACAAATTGAGATCCCACTTAAGAGGATTTGTCTACTGATTCTCATCCTGTGAATGCAATCAGAGTCTTGGCCACAAATTGGAATTGGGAATTAGGGTTGGGAGTAAAAATTTAAGAGCGATACCTGTGTTGGTGGAGATTTGGGAATGCGATTTGTCTGGTGAAGCTCTTACTCTGAGAGAGAGAGAGAGAGAGAGAGAGAGAGAGAGAGAGAGAGAGAGAGAGAGAGAGAGAGAGAGAGAGAGAGAGAGAGAGAGAGAGAGAGAGAGAGAGAGAGAGAAAGAGAGAGAGAGAGAGAGAGAGAAAGAGAGACAGAGACAGAGAGATAGACAGAGAATATGAAGCCTTCCTGGTCTGTTTAGTTACTATCTCTAGGTAGCAATGTATGACATTGGTTCAATTGACAAGAATCACATTATTAATGGTACAGATACGTGCGTGTCGCAATGTGTCTTCCTCATTAATGTTAATACACTGGGTTATGTGTGAATGTTTCGTTCGTTCAGGTGATCAATTATGCTTCACATTTGAATGATATACATGTATACATTATTCATAAACAGGTTCAAGAGGCCTCTGTGGGCCTGCTGGCCGCCAGAACCAACAGCCTGGTTGACCAGCCTGTCGTCAGGCCGGATGTCCCGACGATGGTGGCAAAGGGCTCTTGAAGCAAGGAACAGGAGCTACCTGTCCTCTTTACCGGATCAAACCTGATTACCATCCATTAATCGGGGGTGAGGAGAGAGAGAGTGGAAAATTGACTTGAACCCCTACGGGTTTAACGCTTTTCCATAACTAACGTACAGAGATTTTTGGAACCGTGGAGGCGCGTGCGCCCTCACGCGTCGTTACACGTCATGTCCCATACCAAAAATTTCCTCCCCCAAAAAAAAAAAAATCTAGAAGTGTAACATAGAATTTTCTTTATAAGAAATCAAAGAAGACGGTTTAAAAAACAAGCCATTTTTTAGGTTAATTATTTAGAGTTGAAACCGATCAGTCAATCGCGCTACGTCAACAAACATTTTCATCTGTATAGTATATATATATATATATATATATATATATATATATATATATATATATATATATATATATATATATATATATATATATATATATTATATATATATATATATATTATATACCGTACAGTCACTGATCGTGACTGACTTTTAAAGGCGATAACGAAGAAAATAATTAAAAAGGAACGTAAATATATGTTATATCTGTTTAGGTGAATTGTTGTAGTTGAATCGTTGTAGCTGCATTGATGTTTTGAATTGTGGTTGGGTTTATCAGCGAATAAAACATCAAGAGCGGGAAATACAGCATACACTGGGTGATGTATATCTCTCAGTGTATATACACTGAGAATTTACTATAAGCTTTATAGTAGGCATTGAAATATTCTTGATTGATGGTTAACAGGTGACGTGTAGCCTTAATGACCCTCGTGTAGTAGATAGACTTTAAACCCCAGTAATTAACCAACGTTAAGAGTCAGTACGGTGCAGTGCGTGTGAGTGAAGAGGTGGTGAGCTCCCAGTGCTACCCACGTGCGTGTGTGTACTAGAGCTCACACGAATACAATCAACAACTCTGGATCTGGGGTCAAAGGTTAGGTAAGTTTGAAATTCATAAACAATCGTTTCAAATTCAACTTATTTTTCACCAATACACTGAAGGTTGCTTTGGGGAAAACAAAAATTTGATAAACACATTATAAGTTCCTCCATGATAGATGCTGCAGCCGGATGTGTTTATCTTCTGGAGGGTAATGAAGGTTCGAATATTTTTGGTCAAGTGTACAGAAAGTTCATACGTTTTTTATTTAAGTGACGTCGGGGTTCACAACAGGGGTTCATTATGTTATACATCTGTGTGTGTATATATACTGAGAGGTATTTGTATCAGGTTTTTTTTGGGGACTAAAGCGTTTCACACCAGTGGTTGAAAGGTTTAAATACAGTATTAATGACCCTAGTGTAGTAGACAGGTTTTTAAACCAAGAGACCAGCTGTTCCTTTCAGGACCAAACAGTTTAATACTAGTATGATTCGCGAATCATAACACGACTGCAAACAAACTACGGAACCTGTGGGGGTTTGTACCCATGAGAGGCGAGTCGACATGTAGTCGACATGTAGCCAGCTGGCCGAGTACCTTACACACTGGCCTCTAGTTTTACAACTCACTCGCAATGGTTAGTTTAATGCTAGTTTAATGGTTAGTTTAATGCTAGATCATCATATAAGCGCGGTGACTTTTAGTACTATTCACTATTTTATTGCATTACTGACACAAGTGGCTTAATAAGTGTTCTGTTTGTTTTAAATGATTGTTTCCTATTAATCACTGACATTCTATTGGTCAAGACTTTTTAGACTACTGAGTGAACAACGCCATCTGAGGGACAGACTCCCTCATCTTCTACTGTCTCCGGTTTCAACACTTCCGGATACCTCTGAAGTGAAACGATAAAGCCACTGGTTGGCGAAACGTTTTCATAATAAATCTATCCAGGTGTCGCACATGTATTTTTTTATCAACTGGTCGGTATCGAATACCATAACTGTTACCATCTTTCTTTCTCAAGCTCCTGGAGAGCGAAACGTTGCCACAATAAAACGTCACATTAGTTGCACTTGTGTCCTTTTACCCAACATATTGTTGGTAATCCTACCAACATTAATTCCATCTTTCTCTTACCTTGAATGTGTCAGTTGTGATATACTCTTATATTCTCGTCATATTCATTGAGAAATATGACTGTTCAGAGGAAAGGTTACAACGATATATATAAGTCAAGAGTAGAAATAAGCAGAAAAGTGGCACTTATATGCTAAATAATGTAAATAGTCAAAGTGAATGGGATTTTTTTTTAAAGTGAATTGGGGAAAAAAACTATCTGAAGCTCTGATTAGCAAAAACTTAAAGCCAAGAGAGCAGTGTATAATTGTTCGAAATAAGGGTAATATAATTCTTGGGTTATATTTTAACTTTATGTAGACAAGACAATAAGTGTCAGGGCCCCAAGACTGTTCAACTTCCTCCCAGCATACATAAGGGGGATTACCAATAGACCCCTGGCTGTCTTCAAGGAGGAGTTGGTCAGGCACCTACAATCAATACTTGACCAGCCAGGCTGGAGTTAGTACGTCAGTTTGCGTGCGGCCAGCAGTAACAGCCTGGTTGATCAGACCCTGATCCACCACGAGGCCTGGTCTCAGACCGGGCCGGAGGGGGCGTTGACCCCCAAAAACCCCTCCAGGTATCTTTGGTTAGACCTCATTTAGAGTGTGGTGCTCAGATCTGGGCTCAGCATTAGAGTATGGACACAAATACTCTCGAAAATATACAGAGCAGGACGAAGTTGATTCCACATACCAGAAACAATAGTCTGAAGGCACTGAAGTTGCACTCTTTGGAAAAGAAACCGTAGAACCAGGGGAGATATGATTGAAGTGTACAAACTAAAAACAAATGAATAACTGCGATGCAAATAGCATGATGAAAATAGCTAATGAAGACGGAATTCACAGCAATGGATGAAAGTTGGAGAAATTTAGATTTAGAAAGGATATTGGGGAGTATCGGTTTGGCCATAGTTTTAGATGAGTGGGACAAACTCCCAGGTAGCGTGACTGAGGCAAGAACCTTAGGTACACGAGCAGGTGTGGGAGGGGTTGAGTTAGACTTGCCTAGCATAGGCCAGTAAGCCTGCTGCAGTGCTTCTCTCATTCCAGTGTTCTAGTGGTTAACTCGGAAGACAAAATACAAGAGGCTTTTAACTATTTTAACCCCCTCCCACTCTCCAAAAAGAAACACATATGACTTGACCAAATCTTCACAAGCCGTCCCAAGCTCGCTGGGTTGGGTTGTGTGACATGAGTGAGGTCAAATCTCAGCCTTATAAGCCTTCTGTTGTATTATTTTTACTATTCGTCAATAATGTGAGAAATCTCGAACTTGGAATTTCACTATTTTTTTCCACTGTGGTTATTTGTATACTGTGATCTTATTGCAAGAATACAGAGATTACTTCTGACACTTAGATCAACATTACTGTATCTTGTAGGGGCTCGAATATCCAGTTGCTCAAAGTCGTTCAACATTACACCTATGCAGGAGAGAGACATTTATTTGGTATGACAACATGTATACCCTGAAGGGTGTATTTCATCTGTGTATATGCATCGAGTCTACTTTGATCCATATTTTAGGAGTTAAACTATTCTTGTCTGAACATAAGAACATAAGAACATAAAGGAGGAACACTGCAGCAGGCCTACTGGCCCATGCGAGGCAGGTCCAAATCTCCCACCGACTTAAGCTAATGCCCCGACCCATCCAGGTCAGGTTACATTCACTTAAGGAAGGAGCACGGCATCTGACCTAGTAGCACAAACTAGTCAGGTCCAACTCACACCCACCCGCACCCACTCATATATTTATCCAGCCTATTTTTAAAACTACACAACGTTTTAGCCTCTATAATTGTACTCGGGAGTTTGTTCCACTCATCGACAACTCTATTACCAAACCAATGCTTTCCTATATCCTTCCTGAATCTGAATTTATCCAACTTAAAGCCATTGCTGCGAGTCCTGTCAATACTAGATATTTTTAGCACGCTATTTACATCACCTTTATTTATTCCTGTTTTCCATTTATACACCTCAATCATATCCCCCCTAATTCTACGCCTTTCTAGAGAGTGCAGATTCAGGGCCCTCAGTCTATCCTCATAGGGAAGATTTCTGATACATGGAATCAACTTAGTCATCCTCCTTTGTACGTTTTCCAGAGCATTTATATCCATTCTGTAATACGGTGACCAAAACTGTGCAGCATAATCTAGATGAGGCCTCACCAAGGATATATAGAGTTGAAGAACAACCTGAGGACTCCTATTATTTATGCTTCTTGATATGAAGCCAAGGATTCTGTTCGCTTTATTGCGAACACTTATGCACTGCTGTCTTGGTTTTAGATTACTGCTAACCAGAACTCCTAAATCCTTTTCGCAATCAGTAGTATTAAGATCTATATTATTTAGTTTATATGTGGCATGGTTATTGTCCTGTCCAATATTTAGAACTTTGCATTTATCTATATTAAACTGCATCTGCCACTTCTCCGACCACTGCATCAGTCTATTCAAATCTTCCTGGAGTGCTCTAATGTCCTCATTTGAATGAATTGGACGGCCTATTTTGGTGTCATCGGCAAACTTGCTTATGTCGCTATTTATTCCCTCATCTATGTCGTTTATGTAGATTGTGAACAACAAGGGGCCCAATACTGACCCCTGTGGAACACCGCTTGTGACACTTCCCCACTCTGATTTCTCCCCATTTATGCAAACTCTCTGCTGCCTATTTGTCAACCATGCCTCTATCCAGGAAAAATTTCTCCTCCTATTCCGTGTGCCTTAATTTTCCTCAATAGTCTCTGATGTGGGACTCTATCAAAAGCCTTACTGAAGTCCATATACACAATATCATATTCATTACCATGATCTACCTCCTCAAACACCTTAGTGAAAAAAGTTATTAAATTTGTAAGGCAGGAACGCCCTTTTGTAAAACCGTGCTGAGATTCTTTGATTAATTTATGCTTTTCAAGATGGCTGCGAATTGCCTCGGCAATTATTGATTCCATAAATTTTCCCACTATGGAGGTTAGGCTTATTGGTCTATAGTTCGAAGCTAAGGACCTGTCACCTGCTTTGAAAATAGGTATTACATTCGCCATTTTCCACTTATTTGGCACCATGCCAGTTTGCAGTGATATGTTGAAAAGATTAGCCAACGGGTTGCTAAGCTCCTCTTTACATTCCTTTAGAACCCTTGCATACAGTTCATCAGGGCCTGGGGGTTTCAAACCCCAGCCTAATGTATGTATAACAAATCATACCATGGGTGGGTATTGAACTCCCGGCGAGTTAGTTGTAAAACTACAGGCCAGTGCGTAAGGCACTGGGCCACCTGTCTACAATAAGATTCACCCAACTAGGTATATTGTTTGCAATCGTTTCATTACGATTTCGTGGCTTGTCATGACGGCTTTGAGGGGACTAGAGCTAGAGTTCGGGAGGCGGGTGATTCAACTATAAAAACTTGCATTTGTGGTCACAGTGGTGCCTGTGCTAACCTCTCTATGGCGTATAAATATACCTAGTTGGATTAATCTTATTGTAGCCATCTGGCCCAGTGGCTAGGGCCCTGGCCTGGAGTTTTACGACTCTCTCGCCGAGAGTTCAATCCCCACCCGTATTATGGATTGTTTGCAATCGTGTCAGTACTATTTCGTGAGTCATGTATAATGAAAACAACGTCCCACTTTCTATCTTTTTCTTTTTTCTCTCATTTTATCTTAACTTTCTAACCTATTATCTCTCTCTCTCTCTCTCCATCCTCTTCGCTGACATGCCACAAGCAGTGGCATGCTGGTCACTGGATACCCTCTCCTAGGATCAAAGGCTTCTAATCCTACCTGAAGGAGTAGGAGGATCCAACACTATAAACACCCTTCACAATAGTCTCTCCATTACAGGCTTCAATGCTCCTTCACACCAGAGAGTCTTAATGAAGGGAACCCCACTGCTTCACAGGGGTGATGTATACGCCGGTACTACGGGTACAGGAGTGATGTATACGCCGGTACTACGGGTACAGGAGTGATGTATACGCCGGTACTACGGGTACAGGAGTGATGTATGCGCCGGTACTACGGGTACAGGAGTGATGTATACGCCGGTACTACGGGTACAGGAGTGATGTATACGCCGGTACTACGGGTACAGGAGTGATGTATACGCCGGTACTACGGGTACAGGAGTGATGTATACGCCGGTACTACGGGTACGGGAGTGATGTATACGCCGGTACTACGGGTACAAGAGTGATGTATACGCCGGTACTACGGGTACAGGAGTGATGTATACGCCGGTACTACGGGTACAGGAGTGATGTATACGCCGGTACTACGGGTACAGGAGTGATGTATACGCCGGTACTACGGGTACAGGAGTGATGTATACGCCGGTACTACGGGTACATAAGTGATGTATACGCCGGTACTACGGGTACAGGAGTGATGTATACGCCGGTACTACGGGTACAGGAGTGATGCATACGCCGGTACTACGGGTACAGGGGTGATGCATACGCCGGTACTACGGGTACAGGGGTGATGTATACGCCGGTACTAGATGTATGATGTATACGCCGGTACTAGATGTACATGTCGTGTGGGTCTTGGGAGAGATATATAGGAGGTCAAAGATACTCCTTGTTGGATGGTTACGGTATATTTACAGTAATTAGAGGAGAGTCCAGCACACCTTCTGTCTCGCCTGTAGGTCTAACGTAGTGAGGCAGTCTGCCTATGATAGGCTGTGCACATGCGCTGAGCCTCTGACGTCAGCGGGTACCGTGACGTCACACGCAAAGGGACCAGCTGTATAAAGATATACTAAACAAGTGTATCTATGATACTGACACGACATACAGGGGTGATGTATACGCCGGTACTAGATGTACAGGGGTGATGTATACGCCGGTACTAGATGTACAGGGGTGATGTATACGCCGGTACTAGATGTACAGGGGTGATGTATACGCCGGTACTAGATGTACAGGGGTGATGTATACGCCGGTACTAGATGTACAGGGTGATGTATACGCCGGTACTAGATGTACAGGTGATGTATACGCCGGTACTAGATGTACAGGGGTGATGTATACGCCGGTACTAGATGTACAGGGGTGATGTATACGCCGGTACTAGATGTACAGGGGTGATGTATACGCCGGTACATGTACAGGGGTGTTGTATACGCCGTTACAAAGATAGCTCTAGGTAAGAGAATAAAACGCCGGAAATTATGTCAATATTTCTTGGGGTCATAAACCCCAGCGACCAGGTCTAAAATACAGGAAATAAATTTATTAAATAAACCGGCTGTGACTATTTGCCCGGTAGGAGATATTGAGGCGCATTTGTCTGTTAATTGTTGGTTATATTTTACATCCTTACTCAACTCTGACGCAGCGTATAACTAGGCCGTTACCTAGTTGCCCTGATAATCGGTTTCTAGTAAAAAATCCACCACCTTGTCCTTATCCTGATCAGTTGTTGGTCCAAATCCACTACCGAATCCTCTTGATGTTCAGTTTCTGGACAGATGAAGAATTCGCTGCATTTTTTATCTCCTACTGAACCAGCGTTAATAAACATAGACAAAAGGCATACGTGAGCCGCTAATCTACGTTAAGCACTCTGGCCAACACAAAAAAGTAACAGATAATAATGTTGTGCGTCCCCTCCCTAGCCAGGATCTTTCACACTCGGAAGCACTTTAACCACCCTCCTCTACAAAGTCCTCATAATTCCTCCAATTAATGTTTTTCACGTTCTGACGAAGAATTGCCAATTACTTTCTCTTCTCTTTTGATGCCGACACGGCGGAAAATCAGGCGTGTTACGGGTCCCGACACCGGAGCAAATAGCCGGGGCGCTAATACCTCGAGGCGGAAAAACAATTGGACAATACTGAGACCGGGTTAGGCCAGATCATGGCAAATTATTCCCTTGAGAGGGACAACGGGGGTTGGAGGAGCTTAAACGAGGGAAGCAGCTTGTTTAAGGCGATCATAGTCAGTGGCGGTTGGATTGTTGGGTTGTTTGTGCTTGTTCAGGACAACGGTGTGGCTTTCCAGGGAGTTTTTGAGGACTTAAGCGAGCATCTTTCTTGTAGGGTCACCTCTACCACAGTCACCACAATATAAACATATCTCCCTTTTGTCCGTCAAATTAATACCTGATAGACTGCGCTCCACTGAGTTGTAGCCTACATACCAGGCTGGATTTTTTCTTAATTCGTGAAGTGACTGATATTCCTTTAAGCGAAGTGGTACAGTACTGCTCCATTATCCATTTGTTGCCACTTTTGTAGTGACATGAGCAGCTAGCTATGTTGGTGTCCCACTTTTGTAGTGACATGAGCAGCTAGCTATGTTGGTGTCCCACTTTTGTAGTGACATGAGCAGCTAGCTATGCTGGTGTCCCACTTTTGTAGTGACATGAGCAGCTAGCTATGTTGGTGTCCCACTTTTGTAGTGACATGAGCAGCTAGCTATGTTGGTGTCCCACTTTTGTAGTGACATGAGCAGCTAGCTATGTTGGTGTCCCACTTTTGTAGTGACATGAGCAGCTAGCTATGTTGGTGTCCCATCAACACTGTAGGTACAAGAGCAGAGAATTTTGATTGTCGTGAAATATTTTCAATCCAAAGATTGTGATCCAATCCCTTCAATCACGAGCACTTCGCCGGCATCGAGGCCCCTCCCTAAAAGAGTCCATTTATCTGAAGGATTTTTTTTTTAATTGGTTCGTGTAGCAAAAAAAATTTTCGCTACTGTATTTATGTAATCTTCAGTGACAATTGAGTGTAATTTGTATTGGATCTCCCTGTTTATCCTGCACACTATTGAACCTCTAAGCCATCAAAATTTTGGCCTGTGGACGATAGCGCAAGGGCATGTGAATACAAAAATGGCCTAGGAAACAGAGCCGAAATGATTAATAGGAGTACGTTTACAGATTATATCTTGTATAATCTGTAGACGTACTCCTGTTAATCTGTAGAACGTCTACAGATTATACAGCATCTTATCTATTGGGAGCAAATTTAGGATATATGCTTAATATGTCTGATATTTTATTTTCATTGATAAAATACCTTTGTATATCAAGTAGGTTATTTACTTTCCTCAACAAGTCGGCAATCAAGGCTTCAAGAGATGAATTCATCTACCCTGGAGGGGTAATATACTCTTGTTGACTCCAGTGATACAACTGCATGTTTTAATAACCCATTTAAATCTGTTTACTTCTAGTTTCTTAGTCGTTTAAAAAATCTTGGTAGTGTTAGGAGAGCCAAGAATATTTTTTAGGGCTTCGTTTTGCATTAGCTCTAAGGGCCAGAGAGAATTTTCTCTAGCTAACATTGGCACAGCATAATCATTTAAGGAGTTAATATAGCTCCTATACGTCATTCTCGCATTAGCACCATAGAATTGCAACCAGCAACAGCTCTTAGAACTTCAGCCTATTTTTGTATTTTATATTCAGCTGTGCTATGGTTGATTTAGTGAAGGGTATATCTTCATGATATCTGTAAGATTTAACGTACCTGATGTTTTATCTTATAAAAAGATGGATGGGGCATGTAGTTTGCTTGTTAATATCTAAATTCTTTGATGAAGATATGACAAGACCTAGTTGATAACGTTAATATTACTTAAACTCTATTAAGAATGATTCTTATTTCATATGCCCTATTGTATGGATCGTGATGCCATCGGCATAGTTTATAGCTATATGTTTAAGTGAGGTAGGTAGAGCATTAATAACAACATTAAATAGCATGGGACTGAGAACTCTAGTGCTAAGTGGTTCGCCGGTATGGTCCTGGCCCGGGTGTTTACCATGAGAACTCCCTGAGGTGCACCTTGGGACATTTCTTCACACTTCTCAAGCCTTGGCAGAAAACGGAGGATACTCTCTTTAACAGATCATCTACTTGTCCAACTGAGAAGGTTACCACCAAGATGCATTTTGGCTTCTTGATTCAGGATAACGGTTCTATTTGTGATATATACAAATTTTAGCTCAAGAAATGTGGTAAAACTCCAAGTTTGTACAGTGAGAAAGATTGGTTATACATTTCTGCACACTTTTTTCCTTCATAAAACCATAGAGACGAGGTGAGTGTGTCTGACTCTAACTCTTATTCTCTCCAATATTTTGCAGAGATAATTAGTTAAGGAGACTGGACTAAATGCGTCTTGATGTTGAGACTTGGTACTGTAAGAGGTACAATAAGAATATTGATCAAGGAAATACGGACACCTTCATTATAACTTAGATTAAACAGTGATAACAAAGGGTTATCAGGGACACCTGCCTTAAAGTTTCAAGGGTATTCTACCATCCTCTCCAGGGCAGTTGATCAACCTCTAATGCAATCAATGTTTATCTTCCACACAGTGAAGATATATTATCTTAATTTTAAAGGAATGGACAGGTAAGCTAAAGGCTCCAATAGTGGGTCATCATGTGACTATCACCCGCGTCAGGAAACACCTGTTTCTTGACGAGTCTTACCTGACCTGACCTGACCTCACTGAAGGGACAATCACTCTTATCTATATTTTGTTCAAGAAATGACTCATTTTCAGTTTTCCTTCAGAGGCATTTTCTAAATTTATCTTAATATGAGATAGAAAAAGATTCGTGTCCGGAGGGTCCAGGAGATGAAGATCAACACATTGAAGTCACCCCCCGCCCTTTCTAAGGATAGTGCCACGATGCTGGTGAGGGGAAGGATCGAACCTGATTACCTGCACACTCCAGTAACAATCCCAACCTTCTTTAAAGTAGAAAACTCAATTGTTGAAGGTTTGAAGCCGATCGCAGGTGGCATTCTCAGGTTATCCCACGTTGACTAAAACCGTGAGTGGTTTATGTAACAGACCAGAGGCCACCTGTACATGCCAATAGTTGCTTGAACCTTTCTCTCGTTGCGGTGACCCGTGGCCTGGTGGCTAAAACTCTCGCTTCACACGGCGAGGGTAGAAACATTGGGGTGTTTCTCTACACCGGTTGTCTGTTCTCCATCAGTAAAATGGGTACCTGGGTGTTAGTGGACTGGTGTGGGTCGCATCCTGGGACAAAACTGACCTAATTTGCCCGAAATGCTCTGCATAACAAGCGACTTTCTATATAGTAGTACAGTATGTCACTGATGTCAGCTAGGCCTGCATAACTTGTATACGTATTTGTAGAAATAAAGATATTATTATTATTATATTTACACCAGCCTCGGAAATTTGAAATCGATCGGATGAGGCGTTCTCAAGTTATAAACGAAAACCTTGGAGGGACAAACAAAATTTTGGGCAACCACTGTTAGGCTACCCTCTCCTCTCTCTCTCTCTCTCTCTCTCTCTCTCTCTCTCTCTCTCTCTCTCTCTCTCTCTCTCTCTCTCTCTAAGTCGTTAAATACATTTACAATTTTCTCCATTAAATTCAATAAAATAACCGCCACGCCTCGATCACAAAAACTGACCCAGTGTAAACAACACTGACTTCACTATGTTAAAATCAAGCGTCTTGCATACCATAATAATTATCATTTTTATTAATTCCAATGTTCTTTAATAATAATACCAACAATAAAAACTAGAATAATATCTAATGAGCAACATATAAAAGTTGGTGTGAATACAATGGTAATGATTCATGTGCTAATTCTATAGGCCCCTGATGTTATTTAAACTCATTTAAGTGTACCCACTAAACTCATCCTTTCATATACAAATAAAGTACTCGTAAGAACTTCCCGCTTGTATACCATACAATCGTCTCTGCATAAAAAGTTGTAGAATCTCCAAGGCTTGGAGATGTGTGCTGACAGCCGTAGTATTTGCACATCCCCGCTTCCTGGGGTGAAGAGGTGATCTCCGTGTCTGGCTGCCCGCTTCCCTGCACAAACACAAACCTCTCCCTCCAGAAATACCGTTCCTGTTGACAAATATTATTCAAGCGAGACAAACATGCCAAATAACACGAATGCTAATCCCTACTTGAAGAAATCTTCGGCCGTAATCCCCCCCTCCCCCAGGCCACGTAACCAGACCTCTGGCCAATGAATACTCGCTTCGAGGAGGGTCCTGGTTTGTGAGTGGCTGAGAGCTGGCAGCGCAAGTGGTGGTCCCCCGTGTTTATGCGGAGGATCGGATCGTCTGGGTGGACATTTCTAAACGTTTTCTATTCTTATGCCATAATTGTTTCCTGCTCTCTTTTGTGTGGCCGCCTTCCTGTGAGGTCCAACTCTCCGGACTACAACAACAACGACAGCGGAGACGCTGCTTTTAACACGAGTAATGTTGCGCCGTTTATTACAGCAGCCAGCACCAGGGAACAATAACATTTACTCCCTTACAAAAGCCAGACTGCAACGTGTGTGTGTGTGTGTGTGTGTGTGTGTGTGTGTGTGTGTGTGTGTGTGTGTGTGTGTGTGTGTGTGTGTGTGTGTGTGTGTGTGTGTGTGTGTGTGTGTGTGTGTGTGTGTGTGTGTGTGTGTGTGTGTGTATACACACTAGTCCAACAACCACTTGGTTGCATGTGCTTCTTACTTTTGGTGTGCAGCTGACTGCAGGACACATTTAAGCTGTTTGCTCACGACTTTTGCCTCTTACCCGGGTTGATGAGACACCTGAGCAACACTTGGCTATCTTTATTGGGGAAACGTTTCTCCACTCAATGGCTCCATCAATCCAACACAGAGGAAAAAAGGTAGATGATGTGAAGAGGAGGATGAGTAACAGTTTTCTAGCCTAGGAGGATGTGTGGTCACAGCCTTGATAAGAGCCGAGGCCTGAACGGCTGAGCCTTCACACTGGCACTGTAATGCTGAAATAAACTAAACCTGTTATATTTTTTATTTTGTGTGACATTCGTTTGTTGCTCCAATTAGGTTTTTTATTAGTTTTACCCAGACTATTGTGTTTGTTTTGTTATGGCTAATATCGCTTAGTGATCTACGAAGGTCAGTTTGTATTTCAAACCTCACAACTTCCTGCAGGTGTTGTTTAGTCCTACCTTCACCTGGACGATATGAGCTCAGCGAGACGAGGTCACTGACCACTAGAAACCCAGTGAGATGAAGCCAGGGATCACTAGAAACCCAATGAGATGAAGCCAGGGACCACTAGAAACCCAGTGAGATGAAGCCAGGGACCACTAGAAACCCAGTGAGATGAAGCCAAGGTCAACTATCATGGCGACTATTTACGCTTGGTAAGTGCCATAAAATAATAAAGATTGTGAAGCCAATAATGGCAGATTACACTAACTTTGCTGGCGCTATCTACCGCCTTGTAACAATGCTGTAATCTACGAGATTCGTTGGCCGTGTTCGCGCGCGCCAGCCTGTGTGTACTCGACATGTCTGCGGGTTGAGCTCCATCTCTTGGACATTCGAATTTTCGTTTGACTCTCGTATGAAGTCGGATTGTCGTTGTCCAACTTATACCACTCTATTTTGACCTTGATGCTGGTAAAGGGCTCATGATTAAACCTCTTATTCCCATGACGTTATGTGGCCTCTGCGAATTAGTTATAGGAATTATAAATAAGTTTACGTTAAATTCTTTTGTAAAGTCTCCATGATTCGTCTGGATGTTTGGAACTCGTATCCCTATTCCTTGTAAAGATTCAGTCACTATTCTACCGTCTCCCTGGCACCGAATATTCTGTTATGGGTGAGCATCCTTGCACTTCCCAGGAGTGGTGAGGTCATTACCGGCGTGAGGTGAAGTGATGTTGGTGCATGATGGGCTCTCAGAAAATGAAGGAGAGGATGCTGAGGCGGATGCTGCTGCATGCTGTAAAGGAGAGGATGCTGAGGCGGATGCTGCTGCATGCTGTAGAGAAATCCCTACATAACAGAATTCTGCCTCAGTTTTCATGGAAACATACATGAGAACTAGATAATGAGAAGCACTGTAGCAGGTCTGCTGGTTCATGCTAGGCAGGTCTCTTTCAAACCAACAGATAAGCAACAAGGTATTTAGATTTCGACTGGACAGCGTTTTTTGGACATAACAATGGTAGAGTATAGCGACTATGTAAATAAGACGCACAATAAGGGTTAGGACATTTTTTATGAAGGTGTTTGGTCCAGAAGGAACTTTATCAGTGAATTAAGTCTCTGGTGGACGAAACGCCTTCACAATTAAATGCCATAATCCGCATTGTGTGTCTTATTTACAAGGGTTTTCGGCCCTCTGATGCGTGTTTTGATTGTATATCCACGGTGTCGGCTTCTTCGCCCAAGTCACAAATTTTCAATTCCGCGGTGCCTGTAGGGACCTCGAGGAAATTAGATTTTTTTTTTACAAATTTTAATTAATGCTAATTTATTTTTTGTGTTGGTGTGTATAGATGTATTTAACTGTTTATTGTCGACAGTGCTGAATAGTCTTACAGGTCAATGTGTTTTGTAAATCTTACAACTACTTAATCTACATTTGTCGCTCCTCTTCACCTAAAAGTAAATAGGTCACTGGGGGTTTAGTTGACTGTTGTGGACGGCACCTTTGCGTGGAGTTAGTGATGTACCTCAGCAGTGTAGTTCTTAGCTTGTGGTTTCAACTGTGTAAAAAAAAAACTTGGTTAAAGACTTCAAATTAAAGAGCGATGCTCATTATGAAGAATGATGTATTTTTTTAATTAAATCTGTCAGTTGTATTACTTATACTGTTCTTAGAATTTCAAATTTATCAGTCACACTTGCATTGTAAACTCACTTGATTACATCGCGATTTATTAGTCAAAATTAATTTTTATTGGTCCCTAAAGTAGTGAGATTTTTCTTATGTTGTAATCTGAGATTACAATATAAGCATCAGGCTACCTCCTTGATGTCAGTCTTATTCATCACCTAAGGTCAATCTCGTACAATAGAAGTCACTCCCAGTGACCTGTGGTCACTCCTCAGGTCATTCTCCAGTCTTAATATATCTTTATTTACTACAAGTACATGTACAAGGTATACAGGCCTAGCTGACATCAGTGACATACTACTATATAGAAAGACCATTGTTATACAGAGCATTTCGGGCAAATTAGGTCAGTGTTCCAGGATGCGACCCACACCAGTCGACTAACACCCAGGTACCCACTTTACTGATGGGTGAACATAGACAACAGGTGTAAAGAAACAGGCCCAATGTTTCTACCCTGGCTGGGAATCGAACCCAGACCCTCGCCGTGTGAAGCGACAGCTTTAGCCTCCGCCTCCATGAAGGCGCAGAACATAAAACTGCCTCTCATGAGCCAGTCGCGCCGCCCAGATGCCTCTGTGTATGTGTAAGTAAACGTCTCTGATGGTAAATATTTTCTCGCCGCCAAATAAAACCCCTTTAGTCAGCCCTTTCATCTGGCGCCGCCAGCTTCTCGTTTTCTCCCGTGTTTACGAAACAGATTTATTCTTCCGCTGGCAACTTCATATTCTGAGTTGAGATTTTTTCTAATGTTTTGTAGTTACCCATCGTCCTCGTCCACAGGATGGATAAAGAATGCACAAAAACTAGCCATCATAATCCACAGGTTAGATATGGGGTGGACAATATCTAGTCCCGTAGCTCGGTTGGTAGCGCACTCAGCTCACACACTGAAGTCCGTGGTTCGATCCACGGTACGGGTTGAAACATTAGGATGTGTCTGTCCAAGTTCACCTAGCAGTAAAATAGGTACCTGGGTGTTAGACGACTGGTGTTGGGTCACATCTTTGGGACAAAATTGACCTAATTTGCCCGAAATGTTCTGCATAACAAGGAATTTTCTACATAGTATGTCACTCGTAGAAATATATTATTATTATTATTATTATTATTCTCGTCCATGGGATGGATAAGAGATGTACACTAGATCAGCCGGACTTGAGTCCTGGAGGTGGGAAGTATCCTGCAGTTTGAAGGGGGGATGGGAGAGGAAGTGCAGTTCATGGTTTCACTTGAGCTATGACGCCAGATATCTACTGAATGATTGATGGTAAATGTGTTTCCTGTCTTTGGGTCGCCCTACCTAGGTGGGAGACGGCCTGTCTGTTAATAATAGATTCTTAGTTACATTCTTAGCAAAATGTCTATTCTAATCTTTGTTTTAATTCTTCTTAATAGTTACTGCAGCATCAGCAGTGGTGGCGGCTGGGAATCTGAGTTCGATTCCCAGCCAGGGTAGAAACATTGGGCGTGTTTCTTTACACCTGTTGTCTATGTTCACCCATGAACTAGGCCTCCGTCTAAGCCGTCAGCAGTTTTGGAGCTGTAAAAAAAACAGGCTAATTTTTTTTCGTTTTGTCAACGGTTTGATTTTCCTTAAGCCACACTTAACGAATATATATATATATATATATATATATATATATATATATATATATATATATATATATATATATATATATAAAGAAATTATGATCACTTTAATATTTTTCTCGTTTTTAATAATTAATTAAATATGCATAAAAAATAAATTGTCAGTAAACTGGGTATGTGGAAATTGGAGGAGGGGGGGGGGTCCAAAATTGCCGTGGATATTACTAACACCTTGACTGATCACAGATCAGATCACTGATCACTTAGCGGACGGAGGATCGAACCTCCAAACTGAATGACCCACTTGGGTTTAGTATTTTTATATAAAAGATAATGAAAAACGTCACAGTATTAATCCCATATAAAAAAAAATCTTCCTGCCAATAATAGTGAAGGCAAGACTCGCGTTACAGAAGAAGCTTTTATTGCCACAACGTTTCGCCCTCTGTAGAGCTCGAAATGTGAAACGTGCGTGGTAGAACATTTTTTTAATTGGGAACTCCTGAGTGTTTGGGTCCCCTTAAGTCATAGGGAAAATAGTGGGAAGGAAGTTAATGTTCTTAAGGACCCTTGCGAGTTTTAGAAACCCATACCAGAGTTTTAAAAGACCCTTTGTGGTGCCTTAAAAACACTTAGCCTAGGCTCAGGGACAGGTACCAGGAGGTAGGAACCCTTACTAGAGATGGTTAACAGTCTCAAGGTCCCTAACAGAGGCTTTGGGATCCTTAGCAGAGTCTTAGGGACATTTACGGCCAGGAGCTGTGAATCGACACCTGTAGTCACAAATAAGTGAGTACATACCCCAGTCTCGGACTTCATCCTCTTCACCTTTTCCCTTAGGGCCGGGAGCCACATCTCAGTTCATGGCTTCATAGTGTTAAAACATCCATAAAAGATGGCCTAGCCCCTCACCCTCCGGCATTTTCTTTCTGATGCGCATCCTTCAAAGCCATCTCGCGGAAGGATGCCTCCCTGACTCTCATGCATAGGATTAATATATATCCTTACCGACCCTGTCTTTTCACCAGCTTCCTGCCCGTCCCAAATTTTTACCATGGCTTCTTTTTATCTTAAATTTCCGCCACTTTGAGCCCAGATGCAGCGTCCCTGGCCGCTTTGCTCTCTCTGTCGGGTGAGCTTTGGGGTCCCTCTCACTTCCCTCTTCAGCGAGACGGCCGTTGACGTGTATCGGTGTTCAGCGAAGCTTCGCTTCACCGAGTGATCATCTGTGCTTTGTAAGGGGTAATCTGTGTACAATGAATGTTAATCTGTGTACAGTGGCTGCTAAACTGTGTAGGGTAGATGTTAATCTCTGTACACTGGAGTGTACATTGGACGATAATATGAGTACATTGGACATTAATCTGTGTACATTGTTTGCCTACGGACGCAGATGTTTTGCATACAGCTACTGTTATTCTGCGTACACTGAGTTAATATGCCTACAGTGGCTACTACTCTGCCTACAAAGAAAATTAATTTACATACTGTGGCTGTCATTTTGCATTCAGTGTTATGTTATTCTGCATATAATGGCATTTACTACACGTACACTGACTGTTAATCTGTATACAATTTTGTATACTTTTATACACATTTGTATACACTTTTGTATACACTTTTCAACCATTGCATTGTCTTTTATTTGACTTTCATTTAAATTTATTGTGCACTCTATATCCATCTTATGGACGGTAGCGTAAGAGAATATGGATACACCAGAGGCCTAGGAACTAGGCCCCAAAAAGATTAACAGGAGTGGGATAAAAACTGCGACAAATACCAACCAGATATTTTAAAAATTTGGGGGCGATGAAACACATTAAAACCCCAGACAGCCAAATATTATTGCAGTTCAATGTAGGAGGTAGCGAATGCCATTTTGGGGCGGTACTGATGCAAGATAACGAAACTGACTCTCGAAAAAGTCATATCACAGCAAGGGTGAGGATCGAACCCATGGCAAGTGAGACCTGAAATTCGCAGGCCAGTGCGCTCTCAAAGTCGTGATGCCACGATCAGTAGTGATGTCACTCTGGAGGAGAATGTCACAGTACAGTCTCTGATACAATTCAGAGAGAAAATTTGGATGACTCCTGTAGTACTTCTAGGGCCATTAAATCGTAACATAATATGTTGTGGAACTGTAAATCTGTAACTCAATTTGCTTCTATAGTTCTTGACACTGTATTGGAAAGACTATCTGACTACGGAAAAAGTAAACATTGATTATGGCTTTAAAACATTTTGAAGTGTTTTTCAGTGGTAGTCTCCCATAAAACGTCTTGAAGACTTCTTCAGTCCACTACAGAGAAGAATGGTGGAAGATCAGAAGGAGTTTGAGGTAATCAGTCCCTCAGCTTGGAGTCGATGAAATCAGTTCATCAATCTTGATGGATTGATTACGACTCAGCAACAGCAAACTCAGCATGAGTTGGACATATGAAGGTAAAGGAAACCATCTGAGTACAGATGGGACACCTGTTTTAGACAAGAATGGTACAGCTGGAGATCATTAGAGCATAAAGACATCAAATGGACACCAGTGGAATACCATTAGGTCAAGAGAATGGCAGGAATAAGACCATATCATAACACTAGCAGGGGAGGAGTGTGGTGAGGGGGGGGGGACGAGTGGTGAACACGTGAGTACAACACAGCTGGTGAGGGCAGCGTGAGAACTGGGGTGTTCTTCACTACATCGAAGAGGTGCACCTGAGCGAACTTCCTGTGTGACCAGTGCACCATGAGTCCCCCCTCCCCCCCTTCCAAGGGAAAACTAAACCACCAACCACCACCATCACCACCCCACCACCACTACCAACCATCACCACCATTACAATCACCACTACCATCACCATTACCAGCATTACCACCATCACAATCCCCACCACTACCATCATCACCCCTACAACAACAACCATGAAGGAAAAGCATCCACTACATCATCCACCACCAAACCTTTATATTATTAATGTATTTTAAAAAGTCGAGAGGGAAGTAGACGTTGTATGTCTGCCTTTGTACATTGATGGGCAGCATTATTGCCTCGCTGGAGAAATTGTAGAGGATGGAAGGGGGAAGAGAGAGGAAGGAAGGAAGGAAGAGGGATGGAAGTAGAGAGGGAAGAAAGTGTGGAAACGCTAAAACTGGTTCTTTTTCGGTAATGCTCTCTCTCTCTCTCTCTCTCTCTCTCTCTCTCTCTCTCTCTCTCTCTCTCTCTCTCTCTCTCTCTCTCTTTTACTCACACTTCTCCCTCATTCCTCTCTCATATTTCTTCCTTACCCTCCTCCCTCTCCCTTCTCCCTCACTTTCCTCACCCATCCCCCACATTCCCTCCCTCACAAACATTATCTCCCCTACAAAATAGATAATCACTGAATTGCGCCTCTCCCCTCCCCATCCCCACCCTATTCCGACCCACACCTGTCCATTTCACCCGCATCCATAAGACTTGAAATTCCAATGAGAATACCAGGTAAAGACACCATTAATTGCTGTCCTTGCATCACTGTCTTGTCTCCCTCCGCGACCAGTTTACATAGGAAAGTGGGCAGGTCAGTGGAGTCGAAGGCAAATGAACGCGAATGCATTCACTTAAGACACCTTTATTGCACAAGTTGATAGGACGCATGAGCAATAGTTAGGTATCTGGGAATCTTCATCACTCCAAATGTTTGGTCTCTGGGAAACGAAATGTTTACGATAATGTCGTCGACAGTCATTTGTCTTCTTACTCCAACGTGGTTAGGTCGCCCCTTAACAGCTGCTGCCCACTTGTTACCTATCAATAAAGAGACACCCAGGAGTTAGTCGACTGTTGTTAGTGGCATCTCAGAGGAGCCCCTTGGGGTCTCACAGGAACACCTAGGGATGTCAGAGGAGCACCTAGGGATCTCACAGGAACACCTAGGGATCTCTGTGAAAGCCACACTACTAGGCCTCACACATGCTGCTCTCGTTCGGTTGCTAGCACACTCACCTCACACACTGAGGTCCGTGGTTCGATCCACGGTACGGGTAGAAACATTCAGGTGTGTTTCCTTAAGACACCTACTGTCCATGATCACCTAGCAGTAAATAGGTACCTGGGCATTAGCCGACTGGTTTGGGTCGCATCCTGGGGAGAAAATTAACATAATTTGCTCCAAATGTTCTGGATAACAAAGGACTTTATATATAGTATGTCATTGATGTCAGCCATGGTCTGTATAAGTTGTATCATGTACTAGTAGAACTAAATATTATTATTATTATTATTATTAATATAAAGTGAAGAAAACCAACGGCCTGACAAGGGGACAGCTTCTTTAGGTATTTTAAGTTCCCATGCGGGTTTAGAGCTTATTTTCAAATCCATAACTTTTTTTAAGCGGTCAGACGTCTTGGAACGTCTTTCCGTATGAGACGTTACTTAAATTGTTCCACACTTTTTTTGGAGACGAAAAGTTTAGACGACGTTTCGGTCAACCATGGACCATTATCAGTTGATTGATTATGACCCAAGATATAGAATTAGCTCTTAAATTGATTACATTTATTTCTCATATAATTATACGCATGTTTATCATGCATCTTAACTGCGTTTGTGTCTGGTAAGTTTGAGAACATGTGTAGGGAGGCGTGGACGCGTATTAAACACGTCCATATCTCCCTACTCGTACCTGGGGTGTTGATTGACCAACACCTGTGTAACCCTTGGGTGTCTTTACTGCGGAAATGTTTCGCCCACACTGTGGCTTCCAACACCGAGAAGAATATGGTGGAAGATCAGGAGGAGTTTGACACCCACTTATGCAACACCCAAGTGTTGCATAAGTGTTGCATTCGTCAACACACGATGCTTGATGATGTCAGGGTTATCCATGATTTTCATTGGCTGTTTTCACTGTGATATTCTTTTTTTTTTGGAGCTAGTTCTCTTATAAGCGCATTATTAGTCAATTAACAACCCCCCTAGGTCTCTTAACAGCCATCTAAACAGCCCCCCATCGGCCCCTTAATAGTAGCCCTGGATCCCTTAAGAGGCACTTCCGAGACTTAACATCCCCATCATAGGTAACTCAAGCCTCGTGTGTCCCTTTACCCCTCCCAGGATAATTAAACTTACAGGAAAAACAAACATTTAGCTTTGTGGGCGTGTGTGAGGCGGAGTGGGACCTTCACCGTGGGTGTGTGAGGCGGAGTGGGACCTTCACCGTGGGTGTGTGAGGCGGAGTGGGACCTTCACCGTGGGTGTCGAGGCGGAGTGGGACCTTCACCGTGGGTGTGTGAGGCGGAGTGGGACCTTCACCGTGGGTGTGTGAGGCGGATGGGACCTTCACCGTGGGTGTGTGAGGCGGAGTGGGACCTTCACCGTGGGTGTGTGAGGCGGAGTGGGACCTTCACCGTGGGTGTGTGAGGCGGAGTGGGACCTTCACCGTGGGTGTGTGAGGCGGAGTGGGACCTTCACCGTGGGTGTGTGAGGCGGAGTGGGACCTTCACCGTGGGTGTGTGAGGCGGAGTGGGACCTTCACCGTGGGTGTGTGAGGCGGAGTGGGACCTTCACCGTGGGTGTGTGAGGCGGAGTGGGACCTTCACCGTGGGTGTGTGAGGCTGAGCGGGACCTTCACCGTGGGTGTGTGAGGCTGAGCGGGACCTTCACCGTGGGTGTGTGAGGCTGAGGGGACCTTCACCGTGGGTGTGTGAGGCTGAGGGGACCTTCACCGTGGGTGTGTGAGGCTGAGTGGGACCTTCACCGTGGGTGTGTGAGGCTGAGTGGGACCTTCACCGTGGGTGTGTGAGGCTGAGTGGGACCTTCACCGTGGGTGTGTGAGGCTGAGTGGGACCTTCACCGTGGGTGTGTGAGGCTGAGTGGGACCTTCACCGTGGGTGTGTGAGGCTGAGTGGGACCTTCACCGTGGGTGTGTGAGGCTGAGTGGGACCTTCACCGTGGGTGTGTGAGGCTGAGTGGGACCTTCACCGTGGGTGTGTGAGGCTGAGTGGGACCTTCACCGTGGGTGTGTGAGGCTGAGTGGGACCTTCACCGTGGGTGTGTGAGGCTGAGGGACCTTCACCGTGGGTGTGTGAGGCTGAGTGGGACCTTCACCGTGGGTGTGTGAGGCTGAGTGGGACCTTCACCGTGGGTGTGTGAGGCTGAGTGGGACCTTCACCGTGGGTGTGTGAGGCTGAGTGGGACCTTCACCGTGGGTGTGTGAGGCTGAGGGGACCTTCACCGTGGGTGTGTGAGGCTGAGTGGGACCTTCACCGTGGGTGTGGAGGCTGAGTGGGACCTTCACCGTGGGTGTGTGAGGCTGAGTGGGACCTTCACCGTGGGTGTGTGAGGCTGAGTGGGACCTTCACCGTGGGTGTGTGAGGCTGAGTGGGACCTTCACCGTGGGTGTGAGGCTGAGTGGGACCTTCACCGTGGGTGTGAGGCTGAGTGGGACCTTCACCGTGGGTGTGAGGCTGAGTGGGACCTTCACCGTGGGTGTGTGAGGCTGAGTGGGACCTTCACCGTGGGTGTGTGAGGCTGAGTGGGACCTTCACCGTGGGTGTGCGAGGCGGAGTGGGACCTTCACCGTGGGTGTGCGAGGCGGAGTGGGACCTTCACCGTGGGTGTGCGAGGCGGAGTGGGACCTTCACCGTGGGTGTGCGAGGCGGAGTGGGACCTTCACCGTGGGTGTGCGAGGCGGAGTGGGACCTTCACCGTGGGTGTGCGAGGCGGAGTGGGACCTTCACCGTGGGTGTGCGAGGCGGAGTGGGACCTTCACCGTGGGTGTGCGAGGCGGAGTGGGACCTTCACCGTGGTGTGCGAGGCGGAGTGGGACCTTCACCGTGGGTGTGCGAGGCGGAGTGGGACCTTCACCGTGGGTGTGCGAGGCGGAGTGGGACCTTCACCGTGGGTGTGCGAGGCGGAGTGGGACCTTCACCGTGGGTGTGCGAGGCGGAGTGCGACCTTCACCGTGGGCGTATGAGATGTAAAAGTGTCAGACCATAGAACGGTACTAGCATAGAATATCTAGCCAGATGGTCAGCTAGTACTAGGACACAGCGGTTTCCTGAGTGACCTTGCAGCTCCACAATGCTTGCTCCTACGCAGTCTTCCGCCTCTTTAATTTCGGGAAAGCTTGTTATCTGGCATTAATCCTAGGGGGGTTACTTTCCTCCTCTGACAATGGCCACCAAACTTGACATACTACTTAGGACAAGAGACCAGGAAACCAAAAAGTATCTTTTTTGCCTTCTTAGGAGTTCTAAAGGCTCCTGGTCGGCCGGCAATCTTAACTGAATGAGTTGGTTTTACGCTTCCGTTCGTAAGGTAATACTAACTGCATCAATGAACGACGGTACTAACTGCATCAATGAACGACGGTACTAACTGCATCAATGAACGACGGTACTAACTGCATCAATGAACGACGGTACTAACTGCATTAATGAACGTCGGTCTTGCACCCGGTACAACACACCATCTCACATCTCTAACTCATCAACATTCAAGATTGACTTAAGGTTCGAAAATTTACTTTTTCCGGGTATTGAATTACTTCCATTTATCCTATTGCAATTGATGTACCTTTTAAATTTCCACTAGCAAGTGACTCCATATTTACATCTTTTCTTAAATGTTGCTTGATTCCTACTCGAGGCATCAAGACGTGGTGGGACACTCCAGGCTTATACAAGATTAGTCAAGAGCGAGGTGAAAGCTCATGGCCCCCGTGTAGACATCCCAAGTCAACAATTTTTTTGAATATATAAAACAATGGCCCGTGGTCTGTTATTACTTTACAATGGCGCTGGAACACACAAGGCTCAAAATACCTCACAGTAAGAACCCCAGCGAGGGTGTCCGGAAAAAAAAATATCAATCGAATTAATGAGTATTGTCAGTTTTGAGGGTATTACCGGAGGTCCCATATCACTGATAACACACTCGGTGTGACTCTTCACAGACCGGGCTGAGATAAGCAGAGGACACTCTTCACTATTCCTTGGGCCGAATTCCCCGTACTAAACTAACGCTTTATATATTTAAATAAATTAAAATTGGTCACCTCTGTTGCATATCTACAGACTCTGGTAGTTAATGCTATTGCAGTAATTATAGAGCTGTTGTGGTAGTTGACGTAGTGATTTGAGGTATTTAAATGCTGTAGTGGCCAATAAAATGCTGTGGTTGCCAATACAATACTGTGGTAGTGCTGTGGTTGCTAATATAATGCTGTGTTAGTGCTGTGATTGCTAATACAGTGCTGTGGTAGTGCTGTGGTAGTGCTGTGGTAGTGCTGTGGTTGCTAATACAGTGCTGTGGTAGTGCTGTGGTAGTGCTGTGGTAGTGCTGTGGTTGCTAATACAGTGCTGTGGTAGTGCTGTGGTTGCCAGTATAATGCCGTGGTATTGTGGGTTAAGACAGTGGAGTTTCGTTTCAGATTAACAAGTGACGATTTCCGAGTCATATCAGACAATCTTTCGTTACAACATTTCTCTTCTGTGACATAATTAATTCTGTGAAGTCTTTACTGGTACAACGTTTCGCTCACGAGTGAGCTTTACCAAGCACATAGTAACAAGGACAAAACGACAGCTAGTACAGGTCATCCACAGCTGGTGGTCAGAGGTATATAAGCAAAAATATTAATAGTATGCAAAGCCAAAAAATAGATGGAAAAAGACACGTGTGAAGCACTTGGGTATGTTTCTTCTTAGACGTTTTGTCCACCAGTGGCCTTATCAGTCCAATACAGAGAACAAATACTGGAGACGGTGGAAGGCGTGAAGAGGTAATTTGAGGTGATCAGACCCTCGGTCTTAATAGGCGTTTCGTCCCTCTGTCTTGATGAATCTAAGACGAGGTTTACTGATGATGCTTAGACACGTGTGCAATACCTGCGTATCCCTGTAGACGTTTCGCCATCCAGTGCTTTATCAATACAATACATGAACATAGTCTGAAGACTGTAGAAATATATTAAGAAGACGGTGGAAGACGAGGTAGTCAGTCCCTGACGTATACTGGAGTCTGGTGAAGTGAAACAGTTGGAGTCGGTCTCTTGGCCTAGGCTTGGTTTTCTTCGTCCCAAAATGTGTGTTGTGGGAGTCGCCAAAGTGAACACACTACAGTTTTGCCTTATGGTTTATATGTGAGTGTAGACGACTGCATGATGTGGGAGTGGGTGATGTGGGATGGTACACATGTGTTGTTGATTCCCAGTCTCAGCTTGTCTTACCCACAGATATCCTGGCACTGTTGATGATTAAGACGCAAGTGCACCAGTTGGGTATCTTTACTGTTGAAACGTTTCGTCTACACAGACTAAGACATTTAGCCGAATTCCTAACAGGGGATCCTGTAGACTCCTGCATCCCTAGGACCTCATGTAGGCTGTTGATTTGTTTTATATTACTTGGTGAGTACTAAATCCCCAAGGATCATATGGCACCTTTGGAATGATATTCAGTCAGATTTTAACCCATAAATAAGTTTTGTCCAGATACAGAAATTATATGCAACGTGAGCAGCTCTCAGCCCTTTTGCATCACTGAATATTTACCTGCAGTCATGCAAAACATCCAGAACTCAGCAAGTGGAGGTCCTCGTCACATCTATGATGGTTTTTGGTGGTAACCACATCAGCCGTGTTGATGTTGGACTACGTTATACGAGGGTTATCATGGTGGCTGTAGCGCTGATACGTCATGAATATCTTCGCTCAGTGTTGCTACGCATCCCAGCGTTGTGTTGTGTCATGGCTCTTATGTTTATGTTTGTAGCGAGGGAATTTAAAGTTGAAGGTGTTGTCTACAGTCTTGCTCGTGTGGCCACAGTATCAGTAATAAAGACAACATTAAAAATAGGCTTTTTGGAGTTTTTTTGCTAAGACGAAAAAGCATACTGGGCTCTGTTCATAGCACATGGCTAACCTAGACCAAGGTTAAAGTAACCTAGCTAACCTAGACCAAGGTCAAAGTAACCAGCTAACCTAGACCAAGGTCAAAGTAACCTAGACCAAGGTCAAAGTAACCTAGACCAAGGTCAAAGTAACCTAGACCAAGGTCAAAGTAACCTAGACCAAGGTCAAAGTAACCTAGACCAAGGTCAAAGTAACCTAGACCAAGGTCAAAGTAACCTAGACCAAGGTCAAAGTAACCTAGACCAGGTCAAAAACCTAGACCAAGGTCAAAGTAACCTAGACCAAGGTCAAAGTAACCTAGACCAAGGTCAAAGTAACCTAGACCAAGGTCAAAGTAACCTAGACCAAGGTCAAAGTAACCTAGCTAACCTAGACCAAGGTCAAAGTAACCTAGCTAACCTAGACCAAGGTCAAAGTAACCTAGCTAACCTAGACCAAGGTCAAAGTAGGTCTCTTGCAATGCAATTGCTCAACTTGTTTACACCTGACCACAGATCCCTGATGCCATCTATAATTGTTCTCACTGGGTGAAGCGCTGTAACCAGGAAAGACTTCACCGTCTCCTCATAGGTTATCGGCGTTACGTCTTTATTTAGCATAAAATGTGTCTCTTCTGAATGGTGGATATGTCTTGTTGAATACCTGCAGGGAATACTGGTCGTATCAGTAGCTCGAGGTGTGGGCGTGGGGCAGGTGTGGGCGTGGGGCAGATGTGGGTGTGGGGCAGGTGTGGGCGGAGGGGAAGAAAGACTGCCTCAGGACAGGACAACAAACTCGCCCACACCAAATCTGTGATCCCAGGCAATAAAGGTCGAGTATCTAGAAGAACAATATTGGTAGAGCTAGCAATAAAGATGTCACAGCTCCTCCCCAGCCCCCGCCACCTCTTCATAGCCCCCACCTCCCTCTCCCCAGCCCTCGCCACCTCTTCATAGCCCCCACCTCCCTCTCCTCAGCCCTCGCCACCTCTTCATAGCCCCCACCTCCTCTCCCCAGCCCCCGCCACCTCTTCATAGCCCCCACCTCCCTCTCCTCAGCCCTCGCCACCTCTTCATAGCCCCCACCTCCCTCTCCTCAGCCCTCGCCACCTCTTCATAGCCCCCACCTCCCTCTCCTCAGCCCTCGCCACCTCTTCATAGCCCCCACCTCCCTCTCCTCAGCCCCCGCCATCTCTTCATAGCCCCCCACTACTTCATACTCTCACTACCTCGTCATAACCCCCAACCTCCACCTTCAGTTTGCTTGCGGCCAGCAGTAACAGCCTTGTTGATCAGACCCTAATCCACCACGAGGCCTGGTCTCAGACCTGGCCGCGGGGGCGTTGACTCCCAGAAACCCTCTCCAGGTATACTCCCTCTCCCCTGCTCCCCACCACCTCTTCATAGCCCCACCATCTCCCACTTTCCAGCCTCCACCACGCACAACCCAGCCTCCACCACGCACAACCCAGCCTCCACCACGCACAACCCAGCCTCCACCACGCCCAACCCAGCCTCCACCACGCCCAACCCAGCCTCCACCACGCCCAACCCAGCCTCCACCACGCCCAACCCAGCCTCCACCACGCCCAACCCAGCCTCCACCACGCACAACCCAGCCTCCACCACGCACAACCCAGCCTCCACCACGCACAACCCAGCCTCCACCACGCACAACCCAGCCTCCACCACGCACAACCCAGCCTCCACCACGCACAACCCAGCCTCCACCACGCACAACCCAGCCTCCACCACGCACAACCCAGCCTCCACCACGCACAAAAAAAGTTTTGCCTATTTTCTCCACATAGTCTCTTTTGACCTTACTTATAGTAAACAAGAGATGAATGTAAATTATAATATAGTCTCTGTTGACACCAAAATTGCTCATTATTACTCTGAAAAAAGTATATGTATAAAGAGTCCCTTTAAAAGACGTATACAGTGTATAGGAAATTCCTTGTAAATACTGCAGCCAGACACCTGGACAAGACACCCTGGACCATCACGTAGAAATTTAATCACTAAACTGAATAAATGATGTTTGTTATATCTACACAAGACTGTCTATTAGCGTTCAAATATGTAAAAAAAATAACATAACCGTAACAGTGAATGATTTTTCCCATTATACATAGAAGGAACTGCATGTGTAAGCCCGGCTTCTTGAGAGGGCTTCTTGAGAGGGATTCTTGAGAGGGCTTCTTGAGAGGGCTTCTTGAGAGGGATTCTTGAGAGGGATTCTTGAGAGGGCTTCTTGAGAGGGCTGGGATTACATCACGGCTTAATTTCTAAGACCAGTAGAAATTACCCTTGAATTATAGCCATTTCTTTCTGTATCTACTTAGGTCATGTGACCTGACATTGTATATAGTCTCATCCCTTGTGTGGCTCTTAGTCTGCTGTCTGCTGAAGAGGGCCTCAGTGTGAGCAGGAAATATATAATACTTATCTGAGCTATTGTTTCATGTGGGTTTGTGCAACTGACATTAGTTTATTTTTTATTTTTTTTTTTATTTGGGAACTAATTTAAGATGAAAATAATAGAACAAATTAATGATATCTGGGTAGAAGGGAGATATGGTAACAGGTTTCAGTAACACATATATGACAGAACAAGCTTCTAATGTTAAATTATTAATCTCTCTGTAAAACTTTTTCAAACACTGTCATTAAAACTTTAAAAAAAACTTTTCACAAAACGAAACGTTCTGACAGTGAAAGCTTACTTGACATTTGTGTCTTGTAAACGATCCTTGACAAAGGTGACAATCAAGAAACTGTCGAAGTGTTTAGGAATTTTATTTTGAAAGCAACATCAAAAGGTTGCCTGGGAGTGTAGTCGTGAAGGTCGCTTCCCCACGGCGATCCACCACCGTCTAATAAACTGCAAACAGGCGTCCACCAGCCTCTTCATACAGCTCAAACAAGGCCATTAACTTCCCCCTGATTGGCCGCACCATGACGACCAATCGACGCCAGGGAAAATATTCCACGAAGATGAACGCTTTCTCAATACCCAAAGTTTCCAGTTGTTCAGATGCTGGGATGTTTTTCTCGCTGAGTTCACTAGCAACGCTCTACAATGACCAATAATGTGGCAATAGAGGCGTTGAGTCCACTCCAGAGCTCAGACAAGGATATCACTTTCCCGGTGATTGGCTGTTTCCGGGCAACCAATGGGAGGCGCGAATTACAACAACACCGACTTCAATATTAACCGATATTTTTGATGGCGCTCCGCTCCGTTTAATTTCAGTTATGAGGAAACCTGAATGCCTCTGATCATTCCAGATTCTATTAGCGCATATAATTTTGATTTATTATTGAACGGCGTGAATGAGTGGCGGCATAATACGCTCTGGGTCGCCTAGAGGACACGGCTAGGGAAAGGGAGACGAGGCTCAAGTAATACATGGTGTGCAGGAGTAATTGGACTCCTATCATCACCCTGTATTATGGCCCGCTATTATCGCCTCTGATGACAGTACCCCATGGCGGCCGCTCAACCGAAACTTATTGGCAAATAACGAAATATTTTACGTGTCAGGTGACAGCGCTCGGGTGCGCCCAGATGCGAGCATGAAGATAGCAGCCACTGGAAGGCTCGAATTCCTTATAATTGACTGATGAACAAGACACGAAGCCAAGGTGCCAGTAATTATCAGATGACTGATCCTGTTGTGCTTCACACGCGAAGAGGGATGGGATACTAATATATATATTATATTATATACCAGTAGCCCTCACTTCTCACATCATAAAAATCTTTGAAAGAGTGATGAGACGGCAGATTACAAAGTTCATGGACCAGCACAACCAACATAACCCGAACCAGCATGGCTTTAGAGCGGGTCGATCATGCCTGTCACAGCTGCTGAACCATTATGACAAAATTACAGAGGCATTGGAGGACGACCAAAACGCAGATGTGATTTACACAGATTTTGCAAAGGCGTTTGACAAATGCGATCATGGAGTGATAGCGCACAAAATGAGGGCCATAGGCATTACGGGGAAGGTAGGCAGATGGATTTTGAGTTCCTAACACAAAGAACACAAAAAGTAGTAGTGAACAGGGCAAGATCCAGCATCAGCGATGTCAAAAGCTCAGTGCCCCAAGGCACTGTCCTGGCACCTCTGCTGTTTCTAATCCTCATAGCAGACATAGATAAAAACACCCAGCACACTTTTGTATCATCATTTGCAGATGACACTAAAATAAGCATGAAAGTCACTACGGTAGAGGACACTGAAAAATTACAGGAGGACATAAGCAGGGTCTTCCAATGGGCAGTGGAGAACAACATGACGTTCAATGGTGATAAGTTTCAGCTGCTTAGGTATGGAAAAAATGAAGAACTCAAAAGGAACACTATATACAAAACGCAAGAGGTCACCACATAGAACGAAAGGAACACGTAAAGGACTTGGGAATAATTATGTCTGCTGATCTGTCGTTTAAAGACCATAACAAGACAAAGATCACAACAGCCAGGAAGATGACGGGGTGGGTATTGAGAACTTTCAAAACAAGGGAAATAATGCCGATGGTGACACTATTCAAATCGCTAGTGCTCCCTCACTTAGAATACTGCTCAGTGCTGACGGCCCCGTTCAGGGCAGGAGAAATAGCAGAGCTGGAACAAATCCAGAGATCGTTTACGGCTCACATTGAGCCATTGAAACATCTAAATTATTGGGAACGCCTTCAAGTCTTGAACATGTACTCATTGGAGCGGAGGAGAGAGAGATACATGATAATATATACATGGAAAGTACTTGAGGGCCTGGTCCCAAATCTGCACACTGCCATAACAACATACTGGAGTGAGAGATATGGGAGAAAGTGTAAAATAAACCCAGTGAGGAGCAGGGGTGCGGTGGGGACAATACGGGAGCACTGTATTAACATCCGGGGTCCCAGACTATTCAACATCTTACCAGAAGATATCCGAAACACGGCTGGAACCAGTGTAGAAGCCTTCAAGAGGAAACTGGACAAATATCTTCACCAGGTGCCAGATCAACCAGGCTGTGATGGATATGTGGGGCAGCGGGCCTCCAGCAGCAACAGCCTGGTTGACCAGGCAAGCACCAGACGAGCCTGGCCCATGGCCGGGCTCAGAGAGTAGATACTCTCGAAACTCTTCAAAGGTATATCAAAGGTATTATAATTCAAGTAATTTCAAGAAGAAATCCTCTTCAGCAAAAGAGGACCTCAAACCATGGTCGAACTATTCAGAACTTTCTTCTCAGTATGGATTGGCTCATGGTATTTACGTGCATGTTCCAGCAGGCTGAAGAAGTATTTCCTAACTTCCGAGTGACTCATTTGCCCTCTCGCAAATGAGTTCTCTCTCTTTCGTTTCAAGCAACCTGTCACTGTCAAGCCCCATGAGTATCTTGTACGTCGTTACCATATCTCTCGTGGACCGTCTCTCCTCTTTCATTTCTTGAGCCTTTCCTGATAGTTCATCCATCTCAGTTCTTGGACCAATCTAGTTGCAAATCTTAGCATCTTCTCCAGGTTTTAAATGTCTATTTTTTTCAGGAGTGGGCTCTATGCTGGTGCTGCGTATTCTAAAATATGAATGACATACGTCTTGCACAAGGTCTTAAAGATCTCTGTATTGAAGTACGAGAAGACAAATTTAATCCTTCACTGAACTGGAGCTAATCTTTCCCTTTCTTGAATCGAATCTTGATTACCTCCACAGGTACTTTGACTCCTACATGTTTAGTGCTCCCCATGAACATAATAATACATTTACCCTAAGTTCAATGAGGCAACTTCTGAAAGCTCCCTGAAATATAATTTTTTATATCACCTACTGTAAGATGAAGATGGCCAAGACACGTCTGGCAGCGCGTTGTCTGGATAATCTCAGGCAACGCTGAAATCTGCACGTGTAACCCAGCCCGGTGTTGGGGCTGGATTTGAATCGCACGCCATTATTATCCAGATTATCTTTCCCATTAGTCTTTATCCTCTGTGGATAATAAATGTATTTTTGTTCCTTGCATTACTCTTGGTGAATACGTTATCCGATGTAGTTGTTTAGTGTTGTATTGTAACGTACTGACGTACATTATATAGTGTTATAACGTACTGACGTACACTGTATAGTGTGTTGTACTTACGTACACTGTATAGTGTGTTGTACTTACGTACACTGTATAGTGTGTTGTACTTACGTACACTGTATAGTGTGTTGTACTTACGTACACTGTATAGTGTGTTGTACTTACGTACACTGTATAGTGCGTTGTAGCATACTGACGTACATTATAGTGTTATAACGTACTGGAGTACATTGTATAGTGATGCGTTGTAACGTACTGATGTACATTGTATAGTAATGTATTGTAACGTACTGACGTGCACTATAGTGTTCAGTTATAACTAACAGTATATAGTGCACTGCTGTTACTAACTGCAGTAGCTATGTAATAATCTGTGTTCACGAACTTGCATTGCTAAAGCAGAAATTAGGTACGAGACCAAGCGTCGTTCTAGAAATATTTTGACATCACGAATTGGGGTAACTAGAAGCACTAAGTTTATACGTAGTGGTATTGTAAGAAAGTGTCAATTAACTTCAAGAAGGCGGATTCGTAGAGAAAGGTGGCTTTCACCAGAGTAAACAATCGTTGGTCTGCTACAAGAATTTGCGAGATCTGATTCCAGGGTCACACTGTTTCTTACTCTGGTCATCATTACAGTAGAAAAGATTTTTATTTATATTGTTATGTGGTTCCAAAATATGTAAAGAACAGTAGTAACTGGTGGCCATCTGTAATGTGTTGATTGCTAGGCACTGCATAAAACTGCTTGAGATTTGAAAATGATGGTCAGATATTGTCACCAAGATATTCTTGAAGACTTCGACAGGATTTTCTCGAAGGCTTCGACAGGATTTTCCCTAAGGCTTCGACAGGATTTTCCCTAAGGCTTCGACAGGATTTTCTCTAAGGCTTCGACAGGATTTTCTCTAAGGCTTCGACAGGATTTTCTCTAAGGCTTCGACAGGATTTTCTCTAAGGCTTCGACAGGATTTTCTCTAAGGCTTCGACAGGATTTTCTCTAAGGCTTCGACAGGATTTTCTCTAAGGCTTCGACAGGATTTTCCCTAAGGCTTCGACAGGATTTTCTCTAAGGCTTCGACAGGATTTTCTCTAAGGCTTCGACAGGATTTTCTCGAAGGCATCGACAGGATTTTCTCGAAGACTTCGACAGGATTTTCTCGAAGGCTTCGACAAGATTTTCTTCAAGACTTCAACTAAAATTCTTTGAAGGCTCTCCACAATATTACCTCTGAGAATCAGGAGCAAAAAGTGACAAGATTCTTCGAATCGTCGCTCAAGAAAGGAAAAATGCAACTCTTGATTACCATCTTTTCTAAAGCGTGTGGCAATAACATTCTCTGTAAAAGGTCGATTTTACGTGTTTCATAAAATGGTGTCATATCCTGCCAGATTTAGCTTTCTGATAACATAATTCGCATTTCATGCGAATTATGTTATCAGAAAGTGTGGCTAGCTCCCACTGTGATTTGATTCGTCCAGGGGATGGTTTAGGACACTTTAGCATGGATTTTACGAGGAAGTCGTATTCTCCCAGTTCGGGGAGACAAAGAATGGAGTGTATGAGCGGTTGTATAAGTGCTAAGTATCTATTTTCGCAAAAAACAAATATTGCTTTCACACGTATGGATAAATCGAAGCTATTAATTTCTATTCATATCTCTAAAGTGGGCGTCCAATAGTGTGAAATAATTTTAGATGCGTCTCATGGCTGATATCAAAAAAGTGTTTTGAGAGACTCGAGACATCAGATTGCAAAATGAATTTTGTTTTGTGATGGAATTCTAGTTGTACACTCGTCAGAATTCAATTTAAAACATCGTTTCGCTTAAGGGAAGGTTATAAAAGTCTCCCCCTTCAAGGAGATTTATATAAAAACGTTTCGCTTAAAATCATCACCTCAGGATACAGGTCCCCTCGGGCGAAACGTTGAGTTTACACCTCTACTAGCCACTATAATGTAACCCACAGCGCTGTGTGATTCAGGTGGGTTTAACGCTTAGTTTTGATAATGGTAATAATAATGTTGTAACCCAAAAAATTACATACCAACTGAAAAAAATTTCTCTCGAAGGATTTTTTTTTTTTTTTTGCCAATTATGAAGCTAAATGCAGATTTATTCAAGAGAATTTACCCTTGTGGGTTTAGCGCTTCGTTGTGATTATTATAATAATCAAGCAATTTAAAAAGCCTCATTAGTGAGGTAAAATATATTAGCATGAATGATGATTATCATCGTGAACGATTATTATTGATAAGTATTATCAATAGTTATCATTAATCTTTATTAGCTATGAATGCTTTATGACCCCTTTCGGGTTTATAACTTGGTATTATTATTATTATTATTATTTTTGTTTTTATTTTTACTTTTTTATCAATATTTTTATTATGACCATTATGGTTATTATGATAATTATGATTATTATCAGTGGTTATTTTTCGTTTCAGAATCCCAAGTAACACTCGACTTGAAGGAGTAGGCGGTCAAGGAGGACTGCAGAAGGTGCGTCTTTTACGCTAAATTAACGTAATTAAGGTAATATATCAAGGTAATTAAGGTATCTATTGACGCAATTAAGGTATCCATTAAGGTAATTAAGGTATTAACGTAATTAGGCGTTAAGGTAATTAAGGTATCAAGGAAATTAAAGCATCTATAAAGGTAAGGCATCTATTAAGGTAATTAAGATATGAAGGTAATCAAGGTAATGGTTATATTACCAAAGCGTAGTAGTTCATTCCCAAATCAGAATGAATGGCTCGACACTTCACAACGATCTCAGTGGAGGGAAGAAACAGCGCAAAACACGGAAGTCAGGAGCGGTGAAACACAAGCCAGGGGCGAGACGTTTGGGTCCTTGGTGAAGCAAGACAGTCAGACTGGCTGGTGAAGTGATGGTGAAGTGATGAAGTGATGGTGATCCAAGAAGACTCCTAACACGGTGCTACACTTCTAGCTTCTGTTTCTAGTATGCTGAGTAGCTGTTGGTCATTACTGTTGGTCATTACGTTGTATGACCCTTGTGGTTTAGAGCTTTTTTTATTATAATAATAATGTTGGTCATTACTGTTGGTCATTGCTGTTGGTCATTACTGTTGGTCATTACTGTTGGTCATTACTGTTGGTCATTACTGTTGGTCATTACTGTTGGTCATTACTGTTGGTCATTACTGTTGGTCATTACTGTTGGTCATTACTGTTGGTCATTACTGTTGGTCATTACTGTTGGTCATTACTGTTGGTCATTACTGTTGGTCATTACTGTTGGTCATTACTGTTGGTCATTACTGTTGGTCATTACTGTTGGTCATTACTGTTGGTCATTACTGTTGGTCATTACTGTTGGTCATTACTGTTGGTCATTACTGTTGGTCATTACTGTTGATCATTCCAGTAGGAAGTTGGTAGTTTGATAACTAACAACAGGGTTAACTAACAATAGGATTATTAACTAACAGCGGAATTGTTGAAGAACAGGATTTACTAACAGGATTTTTAAATAAGATTAATGGTTAAAAGGATTAATAACTAAGAGGAGGATTAACTAACAGGATGAACTAAAAAAAAGGATTAATAACTAACAATCGGATTAATAACTAACAATAGAATTATTACCGAGAAATATTAACTCAATTATAAACTAACGATAGTATTATTAAGTAGCCATAAGATAAACTTTATTAATTTAACTCTTACAATTACCTCTACGGGTTTAGCGCTCCCCATGAATGTAATAATTTAATAATCATCAGATTTCTGGAACTGTCATCATATTAATCACCGATTGATTTGACTTCGTTGAAGGGTTCTTGATCCCGGAAATTAGAAGTAGACCTTTTTTCCCCCTTGGATAACACCGGATAATTTCCCATTACCTAGTCGCTTCATGACCCTTGCGGGTTTGGCGGTGGGTGGCCCCAAGGCAGGAGCTAAGTTATTTTTTTATTGACGTGCATAAAGCGTTTAATAATTGACAATGATCTTGTTTTGGGTAGCGCTTACATATATACAGTGCATCACGGAGGCTTAACCCAGGATAACCCAGGATAACCCAGGATAATTTAATAGTCAGTGACTTGCTTGTATTGCGTCCTGTGTGTTTACATGAGACAAAAGTTGAAATTATATATATATATATATATATATATTTTTTTTTTTTTTTTTTTTAACACATCGGCCGATTCCCACCAAGGCAGGGTGGCCCGAAAAAGAAAAACTTTCATCATCATTCACTCCATCACTGTCTTGCCAGAAGGGTGCTTTACACTACAGTTATAAAACTGCAACATTAACACCCCTCCTTCAGAGTGCCGGCACTGTACTTCCCATCTCCAGAACTCAAGTCCGGCCTGCCGGTTTCCCTGAATCCCTTCATAAATGTTACTTTGCTCACACTCCAACAGCACGTCAAGTATTAAAAACCATATGCCTCCATTCACTCCTATCAAATACGCTCACACATGCTTGCTGGAAGTCCAAGCCCCTCGCACACAAAACTTCCTTTACCCCCTCCCTCCAACCTTTCCTAGGCCGACCCCTACCCCGCCTTCCCTCCACTACAGATTTATACACTCTCGAAGTCACTCTGTCTCGTTCCATTCTCTCTACATGTCCAAACCACCTCAACAACCCTCCTCAGCTCTCTGAACAATCGTTTTGGTAACCCCGCACCTCCTCCTAATTTCCAAACTCCGAATTCTCTGCATTATATTCACACCACACATTGACCTCAGACATGACATCTCCACTGCCTCCAGCCTTCTCCTCGTTGCAACATTCATCACCCATGCTTCACACCCATATAAGAGCGTTGGTATAACTATACTCTCATACATTCCCCTCTTTACTTCCATGGACAAGGTTCTTTGTCTCCACAGACTCCGAAGTGCTCCACTCACCCTTTTCCCCTCATCAATTCTATGATTCACCTCATCCTTCATAGACCCATCCGCCGACATGTCCACTCCCAAATATCTGAATACATTCACCTCCTCCATACTCTCTCCCTCCAATCTGATATCCAATCTTTCGTCACCTATTCTTTTTGTTATCCTCATCACCTTACTCTTTCCTATATTCACTTTCAATTTTCTTCTTTTACACACCCTACCAAATTCATCCACCAACCTCTGCAGCTTCTCTTCAGAATCTCCCAAAAGCACAGTGTCATCAGCAAAAGCAACTGTGACAACTCCCACTTTGTATTTGCTTCTTTATCTTTTAGCCCAACACCTCTTGCCAAGACCCTCGCATTCACTTCTCTTACAACCCCATCTATAAATATATTGAACAACCACGGTGACATCACACATCCTTGTCTAAGGCCCACTTTTACTGGGAAATAGTCCCCTTCCCTCCTACACACTCTAACCTGAGCCTCACTATCCTCATAAAAACTCTTCACTGCTTTCAGTAACCTTCCTCCTATTCCATACACCTGCAACATCTGCCACATTGCCCCCTATCTACCCTATCATACGCCTTTTCCAAATCCATAAATGCCACAAAAACATCTTTACCCTTATCCAAATACTGTTCACCTATATGTTTCACTGTAAACACTTGGTCTACACACCCCTACCTTTCCTAAAGCCCCCTTGTTCATCTGCTATCCTGCTTTCTGTTTTACTCTTAATTCTTTCAATAATAACTCTACCATACACTTTACCAGGTACACTCAACAGACTTATTCCCCTATAATTTTGCACTCTCTTTTGTCCCCTTTGCCTTTATACAAAGGAACAATACACGCTCTCTGCCAATCCCTAGGTACCTTACCCTCTTCCATACATTTATTAAATAATAGCACCAACCACTCCAAAATTATATCCCCACCTGCTTTTAACATTTCTATCTTTATCCCATCAATCCCAGCTGCCTTACCCCTTTCATTCTACCCACTGCCTCACGAACTTCCCTACACCCACAACTGGCTCTTCCACACTCCTACAAGATGTTATTCCTCCTTGCCCTACACACGAAATCACAGCTTCCCTGTCTTCATCAACATTTAACAAATCCTCAAAATATTCTCTCCATCTTCCCGATACCTCTAACTCTCCATTTAATAACTCTCCTCTCCTATTTTTAACTGTCAAATCCATTTGTTCTCTAGGCTTCCTCAACTTATTAATCTCATTCCAAAACTTTTTCTTATTTTCAACAAAATTTGCTGATAACATCTCACCCACTCTCTCATCTGCTCTCTTTTTACATTGCTTCACCACTCTTTTAACCTCTCTTTTTCTCTCCATATACTCTTCCCTCCTTGCATCACTTCTACTTTGTAAAAACCTCTCATATGCTAACTTTTTCTCCCTTACTACTCTCTTTACATCATCATTCCACCAATCGCTCCTCTTCCCTCCTGCACCCACTCGCCTGTAACCACAAACTTCTGCTGAACACTCTAACACTACATTTTTAAATCTACCCCATACATTTTCGACCCCATTGCCTACACTCTCACTAGCCCATCTATCCTCCAATAGTTGTTTATATCTTACCCTAACTGCCTCCTCTTTTAGTTTATAAACCTTCACCTCTCTTTTACTTACTGATTCTATTTTCCTTGTATCCCATCTACCTTTTACTCCCACTGTAGCTATAACTAAAAAGTGATCTGATATATCTGTAGCCCCTCTATAAACATGTACATCCTGAAGTCTACTCAACAGTCTTTTATCTACCAATACATAGTCCAACAAACTACTGTCATTACGCCCTACATCATATCTTGTATACTTATTTATCCTCTTTTTCTTAAAATATGTATATATATATATATATATATATATATATATATATATATATATATATATATATATATATATATATATATATATATAATGCAGGTTAAGATTGAATGAGAATTGAACTGGTGTATGGTTGGAGTGAGGTGAGATGGGAGGGATGGGGTGACTTAAGCATTGAGGTGGTGGTGGTGTAAGGTATGGAGGAGGCGCCTGAGTGCTCCACACCGGTGCTGCATACTCGAGGAATGGTACTTGCACATGTGTTGTAAAGCATTTTTATTATTCGAGGTGATAAAGGCAGTCGATATGTTCACGAGTCTTGCGTGTGCTGTTGCATATATTCTATTTGTGTGCGTGTGTGTGTGTCTGTGTCTGTGTCTACGTCTGCGTCTGCGAGTTCGCGTAGACGCCCCCCATCCCAAAACCTTTCACAGTCATAGTCAACAAAGTTAGACTAACACAGACCTCGGCCCCCACAACACCTCCTCGCTCTATTCTTACCTCCTCCTCCTCCTCCTCCTCTTCCTCTTCGGTATTTTTGTAAAGTGTTTGCAAAGTGAAAACTCGAAATTAGATTGTCGGGTTTTCCCCTGTGTAAGCGATTTCCCCGCGCTGATTTTAATGTAAAATTTGTCCCTTTGTCAACTGCCTCCACTCCGCTTTTTGGCGTTGAAATTAAATTTCCAGTTTGTCAGTTAAGGGAAATATTTTCACTGTACTTGTTAGGGAGAGACGAGATTACAACAAACATTGTGCCAGCCTTGCACATTGCGTGAGCTGCAACTCCCGGCACAACCCTCAGGTCACTAATTAAAGCCTCCTGGTCCTTACGTCGGAGCGGCGGAAGGTCGGGAACGCCCCTCTAGAGAGCCGTCCACCGTAGTCCCCCGTGCGTCGACGCGGATTCCCATTTTCTATGAACTGGTGCCAACATGTTGCTAACAAGTGATGAAGGATTTCACGCCCGGCTGACCACCTCGTCCCAAACCATCGGCGGAAAATGATACGAGATTGCTGATGTCGATGATTAAATCCAGAGCGATCGTTGGCGTGCCGCCTGGCGGTCGATGGCGGTGGCGTCGGCGGCGGCGGCTTTACCAGCGGCAGCGGCACTATCCAACCCACCCTAAGGACACTCGGACGAAACACTCTGGGAAAGTCCGTAGGGTTGTGGATGCTGTGTGTGTTGTGGGAGAGGGGAGGGGGGGGCGTCGGATCTCTGTGAGGAGTCGGGAGGCGTGGATAATGAGTGGATAATGTTATTTTGATTAAAACATCAGTGATTCACGCGTGCAAACCATCAAAGCTCAAGTTGCCAAAGCTCCGCATGAGATTATTTTCCGCCTCCCAACTTTTTCCTGCTGAAACTCATTTCCAAACATTTGAGAGACAGGGAGAGAGATAGAGGCAGAGATAGAGGTAGAGAGAGAGGCAGAGAGACAGACGGACAGACAGAGGCACACAGAGACCGAGACAGCAAATGACAGACATAGGATAATTCATTATATATATTCTGGGATCACGAAAGTCTATCAGAACTGTGTGTGTGTTTGTGTGTGTGTGTGTGTGTGCGCGCGTACACTCATCTAGTCCAGGGGATGAGTGCCAGTTCTTGGCCCTCATTTTTCTTCCTTTTTTCCTTCTCTTGTTTAGTGTCCCTTAGCCATCTGAACGTTCAACTACCACGTATTCTTATTGAAACCATTTGGCCAAGCTATCGTGGAGGGTAATACCACTAAAGGGTAAAGGGTTAAGGGAGGGGGGGGGGGTTCCTGAAGACCCTCAAATTCAGATACTGTTTTTTTTATAATTAATGCCTAATTTTCACTATATTGACCAATGGCTACGAAAGCAAGATGGTGTAAGAAATTTCACGTACTGAAAATCGCATGTTTTATTTTTTATTTTATTTTTTTTACATAACATAAAGGAGGGACGCTGCAGGAGGCCTATTTGCCCACACTAGGCACGTCCATCTCTAGCCCAAACCCACCAACATAAATAAACATTCAACCCATTTTCAAGGAATAAGCATTGATAACCCTTTATGATTTTTAAAAAGTTTTCCTCCAAACTGCGAACCTGATGTTACGTGTTCCTTCCTGATACACGCACACACTCTCGTGTGTGTGTGTGGTTGTGTGTGGGTTGTGTGTGGTGTGTGTGTGGTTGTGTGTGTGTGGTTGTGTGTGGTGTGTGTGTGTGTGCGCGGCGGCAGCTTAACAGCAGTCACAAACATCGGCTCTCACAGCAATTTGCTGCACCAAGGAGTCAGGCTCGGCGGTGATTCAAGCGTGATCTGCCTTCGGTCACAAGTTGTTTATTGGATTTAATGTCTAATTGTGGCGTGTGTGAGGGAAGCGAAAGCCTGCCTGCCCTGCCTGCCTGCCTGCCTGCCTGCCTGCCTGCTTGCTTGTCTGTCAGTCTCTTGCTCCTGGCACCGTCTTGGGATGTTTGGTAAGGGTTATGTTGAATAGAGCACACATATATGCGCTCTTTTCCTTCACCAAGCTTCTCTCTCTCTCTCTCTCTCTCTCTCTCTCTCTCTCTCTCTCTCTCTCTCTCTCTCTCTCTCTCTCTCTCTCTCATTTAAAATTTATTTTCGATCGATTAGGACCACCGAAATCAAATGGTTTGTCATCACGTGCTACCGAAGTGCAGCTCGGTCCCAGCCCACGCCTCGTTATTGCTGGCCAGAACAGTGAGACTGTTGGTGCTAGCAGAATGTAAGCTAACGTGAGCACCACAGCCTGGCTAATCGGCAACTGTCAAGAGAATCTCCTCAGGTTCTCTCGTCGAGACAGGAACTGTTCATAATGCAAACAATTGTATATTATACACTACACATTGTACACACACCTGCACATTATTCACCACACACACACACACACCTGTGCATTATACATACCCTATTCATTATCTTTGGTCCCCTTCCAAACGTCACTCATGGTCTGAGGTCCCCGTCCATACGTCACTCATTATCTGGGGTCCTCTTCCATACGTCACTCATTATCTGGGGTCCTCTTCCATACGTCACTCATGATCTGGGGTCCCCTTCCATACGTCACTTATGGTCTGAGGCCCCCTTCCGTACGTCACTCATGGTCTGAGGTCCCCGTCCATACGTCATTCATGATCTGGGGTTCTCTTCCATACGTCACTTATGGTCTGACCTCCCGTCCTGTACACCACAGTGAAGACTATAGCTGAACCAGTGCCACAGACACCTTGCTCCGAGTTCAAAGGTAATCCAGGGTGCCTCTCCGGACAGGCAAACAGAGGAAGGTTCTTCACGGGTAGAGATGAAGCTCTGGAAATGTCCTCCATGAACATAAATGGAGCTTCGAAAAGTTCGTCCATGGATACAAAGGAAGCTTAGAAAATGTGTACCACATTCAGAGATTAAGCATAGAAATGGTCCTTCACAGGATCAAGAACTTTAGGAAAGAGTTCTGCACACTCACACTAGCTTAGAATAAGGTCCTGCACAGATACACTAGCTTAAAATAAGTTCCTGCTCAGGCACTCAAAGTTAAAATGTCCCGCACGGGAACACAAGCTTAATATATCCTGCAGAGGCACACAAGCTTATAAAAATTCTACTAAGGTACAGAAGTCTTTAATAAAGGTCCTCCACGTTTAAAAAAATAGAAGAACGATCATGTACTCAGTTTCCAAATGACTCCCAAACATTACAAGCATCGCGTGAAAGAAGGTTTGTTGAAATTTGGATTGAATGGCCTTAGAGTAGAAGGAATTATAATAGGAAGAATAGGAAACAGAGGACGAGGAGGATAAATGAAGACGGAACGACGAGACTGAAACAGGAAAGTTGATGTACTATGATGGAAATTAAACTATGAGTAGGTATTAAGAAGTAAGCAAGCAAATAAGGTGAACGAAGGAGTTACCAGAGAGTATACTAATGGGGTTACCAGCCGGTAGACGAGTGGGATGTCCTCATAATCAAAGGAGAGAGAATGAGAGAGAATATGAGAATGTATGTGTGTGGTATCCCCGGTAATCCTAATGGTCCACTTGCTTTGTTGGCTATCCGTCAGGAGACCTCTCTGTTTACATATGCATAAATAAGCCGTTGTGGCCAGATGTGTTTGTAGGAGAGCCCTGAGCTGTGGGAAGCAGCTCTTCCGCTCTCCTGCCGGGAGAAAAAGCAGTGCCACTTGTCTCTTAAGTAAAAATTTCGCCAATTTATCCCAAGGAAGGTAAAGGGGCTTTCTCACTTCTCATCCTATAAAAACAGAAGTTTTTCTTTCAGGGTTGAAGAGGACCTCCCTGTTTTGTCGAAAATAAAGCCTGGGAAGACCTTTCAAGAGGATGGGAGGACCTTGAAGCTAACCCTCTCCTTCCTTGAATCAAACCCTAGTACTACCCTCATTCTCCAGGAGTTGCATGACCTTCATGCCTTTAGCATTTCTCAATGAATATACTGTGATATTAATCGCATGGGAAGAATTTCTCCAGTAGAGTATCTGGAGTCTACCTGGGGTTGACTTCGGGGGTTCACAGCCCCACGCGGCGCAGTCCTGGACCAGGCTCTTGGTTGCTGGCCTGATCGACTAGACTGTGCTGGTGGATGCAGCACGCAATTCTTAAATGTGTGAATATTACATTTGTTCTTTGATGGTTTTTTGCAAGATTCTCTGACTTGAAAGATAAAAAATCTCTATTTTCAAGTGAGAGAAAAAGATTCTCTCCCTTCAGATGACAGAGAAAGATTCTCTTTTCAAGAGAGAGAGAGAAAAAGTGAGAATTCTGTTTCAAAATTCGTACAAGGTCAGGTGGTGCGCCACGCAGGTGTTGACCTTCCTACCAGCGCCGACCTCAAGTTATTACTCCTTCAAAATTCTCTGCCAAAAGAGTTCGCCTAAGAATTGTATTCCAGCAACACATGGAAGTTTGTTGTTGGCTCTCAAGAGGTCGAGTTTTCCCCCGACTCATGAAAGTTTCCCCGGAGGATAACACGTTTCTCCAGGGGGAAAAAAATAATCCGTGGACAACACGAAGATTTTTTTGCTCTAAACCTGGCGTATATAGTGGAACCTTTTTTTTTATTTGAATTGCCCGAGTCTTTCGAGTCAAGTGACTTATATTGCTGCCGGGGGAGGAGTTGAAAATGTTTGTTGACAAGTTGCAGCCTCTGGAAAAGGCGATTTGAGAAGAATACATGTTCTTAGCACGTAAGAGGCCGTGCGTTATACGTCATACGCTGGAACTTTCACGGCATCGACGATAATTTTGTGAGACCAGAGAGGCTGTCTGTGTTGATGTTGCCTCGATCAACGTGATCGTCACCCAGACGTTGCATTACTTATCAATTAACCAGAATATTTTAAAACGTTAAACGGTGATTTAAACTGAAATATAAATGTACATTTTTAAAAACGACATTTAGATACCTCAGCGAAAAGTCACGTCTCTGTATGTTACAAATAAGAAAAAAAATATTCTTGCAAATGCATATAAAAAAAATAAAAAATAAATAACTTTGTATTATCACGGAACCTTCATTTAAATAAACATATCAAGAAACTTAGAAAAAATAATCCAGAAGTTAATTATGCAGAAAGTTCGGGAGCTAGAAGGAATGACCTTTGAAGGAAAACTGAAAGCACTGTCATACAACACTGGAAGGGTGGGGGGAGAACAGGGAGACACATGATCACGACGTGCAAAATACTCGGAGGACACAATAGGGCAGATTGAAAAACAGTGGCAGAGAACAAGGGACGTAGTGGGAAGCGAAGAGAAGTCAGGAAGGATTTTTATTTTTATGTGAAGGTTAGTAAGGAAGTGATGACAGCATATTCCTTACTCAGTTTTAAAAGTAGGTACGATAGAGCCCATGTGATCAAGAACAGTGTGAGAGTTCGTGGGTAATTAAGTGTCGGGGGGAGGGCAGGAACAATAATCCATCCTTTGCAGCCACAACTAGTAAACACACACAACCAGCGAAGACGTGGGACCAGGAGCTATGAATCGAACCCTGCAACCACAAATAGGCAAATACAAATAAGTGAGTACACACTTGCGTGCGCACACCGCTATAGGTTAACTCTTATAACTCTCTCTCGTGTATATATATATATATATATATATATATATATATATATATATATATTGTCCATGGAAGTAAAGAGGGGAATGTATGAGAGTATAGTTATACCAACGCTCTTATATGGGTGTGAAGCATGGGTGATGAATGTTGCAACGAGGAGAAGGCTGGAGGCAGTGGAGATGTCATGTCTGAGGTCAATGTGTGGTGTGAATATATGAGAGAATTCGGAGTTTGGAAATTAGGAGGAGGTGCGGGATTACCAAAACGATTGTCCAGAGAGCTGAGGAGGGGTTGTTGAGGTGGTTTGGACATGTAGAGAGAATGGAACGAGACAGAGTGACTTCGAGAGTGTATAAATCTGTAGTGGAGGGAAGGCGGGGTAGGGGTCGGCCTAGGAAAGGTTGGAGGGAGGGGTAAAGGAAGTTTTGTGTGCGAGGGCTTGGACTTCCAGCAAGCATGTGTGAGCGTATTTGATAGGAGTGAATGGAGGCATATGGTTTTAATACTTGACGTGCTGTTGGAGTGTGAGCAAAGTAACATTTATGAAGGGATTCAGGAAACCGGCAGGCCGGACTTGAGTTCTGGAGATGGGAAGTACAGTGCCGGCACTCTGAAGGAGGGGTGTTAATGTTGCAGTTTTATAACTGTAGTGTAAAGCACCCTTCTGGCAAGACAGTGATGGAGTGAATGATGATGAAAGTTTTTCTTTTTCGGGCCACCCTGCCTTGGTGGGAATCGGCCGATGTGTTAATAAAAAAAATATATATATATATATATATATATATATATATATATATATATATATATATATATATATACACACACACACATACACATATATAATTTTTGGGTTTTCCCCTTCTCTCTGTCGTCTCCTCCTCCCTCCAACAAACTTGTCCTCTAACCTCTCACTTCGTATTCCTTTCCCTTATCCGTTCCCTTCCTCTCATCTCTCCCTCTTCTCCCACCCGCCACCTCCGCCCACCACCTAAAGTGCCATCCCCGCGTCAACAAAAGAAAAATTGTCTTGGTTATGAAAAGGCCGGTGCCAATATCTCAAATATTTCCTCAGGGTGAGCGCTTCATTAAAGGATAATATTGCGCCAAATCTTCTGATAAGGGTGGCAGCTCACGCCTTGCCGCTCCCCCGTGGTATGTGCAGAATGACAAATAAAGTCTTGGAGCCGCGTAAACAAGAGACAATCGTCTAGTTTATGAAAGAACAGGGTAGGATCCCATTGTTGGGGATTCCGGATCCTTCGAGGATTTTTGTTTTCCCCTCCTCTCTCAGTCGCATTCACTAAACATCGCAGCTCTTTTTTTTTCTGGAGGGAAGATATTTTTTTAATGGCTGGGAGATTTTGTTTTTGCTTGCTCTTGCAGTATCTAGCCACTTTTTCTTCCTATTTGGAAGCCTCCAACTTGTAAAATATCGCTTTGGGTAGTGAAGGTTGCTTGAGAGCGCCTCGCAAGGCCTTGTTATTTCGGCTAAGACTAATGAAGCAGGAGTATAGAGGCGGGAACCTGGCGAGAGTTCTGGCTTCTGGATCCTATTGTTTGGCAGGCGGGCGCGCGGACGCTCGTCAGCTATGTGGTGAAAGCTGGAGGGAGGGAGGCAGGCTTGTCGCCTCCCTGGAATATTTTCCTATTCCTTCCATTCCAGCTGGAATATCCCCTTTGGCGGCATCCACTACTACAATTTCAATATTTGTGTATCCGAAACTGTCAAAGAAAAGGGTGCGAACTTAAAATTGGAAACTCCATGGAGGTGTAAACTTTTCTCTCTCTCCCTTCCCCCTCCTCACCCATGGTGGCAGGGCGGCAGATTTCGGCAACGTGGGAGGTATGTGTAATATTGGGATTCCTGAGCCCGTTACGGCTGTCGAGAGGAATGCAATATCATAAATGGACGATTGGACACCCCATTCACACTTATCACTGGCCGGAGTTGATGTAATCATGGCTTCGCTTACTTCCCGTTCAGTTATTCATTACAAAACTATTCCAGGTCCATTAGTTAACCCGTTGTGCGTCCGTTAAGGGAATATTTTTTTAACGGGTAAACAGGTGGGTGGTGGGGGTGGTGGTTGGTAGGGCAGGTTTGTGGCAGCTGTAGTGATAGTGGTTACTGGTGGTGGTTGCAGTAGTGGTTATAGTGATTGAGAGGAACGATAATGTTTGGGGAAGTTGATGGTGGTGAGACAAATGTGGATGTCAATAGTGTTTGTGGATATTCTCATTTTCTCTCTCTCTCCCTCTCTCCCTCTCTCTCTCAGCCTCTGGTTCACCAGAAGTTGCCAAGAGACAAAAATTAAAAGTTCAAGAGCATGGAAAAGAAGAACTACAAAAATAAAAGGAATTCAGTAAACAGAGAAGTGAGAAGAACCAGAAACGAATGCACACGAGTGAGAAGAGACGCTGACCAACAATTTAAGAGAAAAAGAAGCTGTAGAAGAACTTTTTTTTTTTGGGGGGAGAGGAGAGTGTTTCTATGTGTGTGTGTGTGTGTGTAGAGCAAAGGTAGAGCAAATATTCTGTTAGTGGGATGGATTGTGAAGGACCTGCCTATTATGGGCCAACAGGCCTGCTGCAGTGTTCCTCTCTTATGTTCTTGTGTGTGTGTGTGTGTGTGTAGAGCGAAACGTTGTCCCAATAAGGTTCTTCTGCAGCTCGTGTTAAGATTAGCATGACGAAAGTTTATTTCCCCGACACACAAGTCACATCCGAGGGAAGACAGAGGACTTAATTATAGACGACAAGGCCAGCGAAGGGAAGATGAGAGCTCACGAGGGACGACGAAGAAGGTGATAAAAGGAAGACACTGGAGACAAGGAACACCACCAGGGACACTGCCAGGTTCAACACCAGGTTCAACACCAGGTTCAATACCAGGTTCAATACCAGGTTCAACACCAGGTTCAACACCAGGGAAGAGCTGGAGAAGCTGTTAAGTGAGCTCTAGACATCAGAGAACATCAACCTGACATCATCACTGTTCTAAGATAGAAGGCAGAAGCATACTCCTCAGTGTACGTTAAGGGATACCTCGTAATCACAAAAAAGGATACTTCGTTGTAATCACACTAAGGGATACCTCAGTGTAAATACACTAGTGAATACCTCGGTTTAAATACGTTAAGGGATATCTCGGTGTAAATATGCTAAGGTATACCTCAGTGTAAATATGTTAAGGGATACCTCAGTGTAAATATGTTAAGGGATACCTCAGTGTAAATATGTTAAGGGATACCTCAGTGTAAATATGTTAAGGGATACCTCGGTATATAGGCTGGGAGATACCTCGGTATGTCAGATATACCTCTACGCTAAGAGATGCTTCTCAGAGACAAATACTCAGCTACACATCTATCGGTGTATAAAGTATACACATGCACATCTATCAGTCTATATACACTTGGAGATACACACTTTGACGTACATACATAGTAATACACTTCTCTGTGGATATACACTAAAAATATAAATTGAAAAATGCATATATGTGTATAACTGTGAATATTCACCCAGATCGTACACCTCCGTGTATATACACCAAGGGAGACAATTTTCTGTGTATATACACTGAACGAGACACTTGTGTATATACATTAAGAAATGTCTCTCGCTGCATATGCTTCGAGAGATTTGTGTATCACATTGTATATACGAGAGGTGTGTATGACTTAGCGCTTGGAATTTCACTATTTTTCACAATGGTTGTTCTGCGTATAATATATATATATATATATATATATATATATATATATATAATGTTATACATAAATTTATTTATTTATTTAAATCCACGAATTGTATTGCTCTGCCTTAATTATTTTTTTTTACGAAAAGTGTCTTGTAGGCTATTCATTGTATTTCCATTGTATTCTCTATACTTTTATCGTTATATAATTACCACCACTCATACTACTACTAGTTCCAAGCTGCCACTACTAGTAGGGTACCATTCCTACCGAACTATCACAACCAAGCTACTATCACAGCAAAATTACTGCTATTGTTAATTAACTATTGCTTCAAACTACTACCACCTCTGCCAGACTACCCCATCTGCCAGACTACCACCAGTGCCAGACTACCACCAGTGCCAGACTACCACCAGTGCCAGACTACTACCAGTGCCAGACTACCACCAGTACCAGACTACCACCAGTGCCAGACTACCACCAGTGCCAGACTACCACCAGTGCCAGACTACCACCAGTGCCAGACTACCACCTCTGCCAGACTACCACTATTACCAGTATCTGTCTTCTCTCCATCCCTTTCTTCTCCCTTCATCATCCTCCCTTCTTCATTCTCCTTACTTTTCCTTTCCTTCCTTTATTTTCCTCTCCTTTTTTTCCGCGTGTTTCCCTCCTATTTTATTTCCTACTAAACTTCCCTCTTGTATTTTCCCCCTCATTAAGTTCTGTTGCCTTCCCTCCTTTCCGTCCTAGTCTCCCTACCCCTCCGTCCCTCCCTTTCTGCTTCTCTCCGTCCCTCCCTTACCTCTTCTACCCCTCCCATTTCTCGTTCTCTTCCTCCCATTCCTTCTCTCCATCCCCCCTCTTTCTCTCCCTCCTCTCATTCTATAAGTATTGATTGTCGGAAATGCAACTTGGAAGAAAAAAAAATCCTTCCAACTACTGTGTTTGAGAAACCTTTCTGTAGAGGAGGAGGATTTGGGTGGGTCTTCAGGGAGGGTGGGTCTTCAGGGAGGGTGGGTCTTCAGGGAGAGTGGGTCTTCAGGGAGAGTGGGTCTTCAGGGAGAGTGGGTCTTCAGGGAGAGTGGGTCTGGAGGAGGGCGGGTCTAGAGGGTGGGTGGGTTTGGAGGGAGTATTTAAAGGAGGATGGATTGGAGTACATAAAGAAGTATTCCTCACAGAGGGAGAGATAAGGAAGGAGAAAAGAGGAAGGGAAGGGAGGGAGGGAAAGAGTGGAGGAAGGAGGGAGGGAGGGAGAGAGGAGAGGAGGAACCATGTCCAATCGGCGTGTCCCGTCCCATTCACGTCAGCAAGAAACAGTTTCCCCCACGAACAAAACCTCAATTTTTCGAGGTTGCCTCTCTTATTGAGCCTTGCCAGAAAGGTTCGTCCAGACAGTGCCGGGGGAAGGAGCCAGCAGGCAGCACTCGTAGGCACACAAAGCAACCACAATAATTGACTTGTTTATTAGCCCCGATGCTGCAATATGTAGCGTCCCTCACCGTCGATCTTTTCCCAGGTAAGCTTTTGTTCCCAGACGTTATGGAGATTGGCCTTTTCTGCAGCGATCATATTGGGATTGAAAATAATCAAGTTTCTCTTACCGCCCCTACTGGATCGTCCGGAGCCGCCTCCCGGTTAGTGGCTCCTCCTCGCATATCCTCAGCTGCTGGGATCCTCGTCCACCTCATAATGACGTAATAAATGTATACCTTGTTAAGTGGGGAAGGAGACGTCAATAGGATGTGTGAGAGGCATCTGGTTGGAAGATACCTTTGTCCAGGGCACAGTGTTCTGTGAAGCCGCGTCTCCTGTCCAGTGTGGGAATAGTCAGTTTCAGGGCGAAGGTGGTTAATGTTGGTCTGTATTTTTCCTTCAAGATGGGTGGAAAGCGTTGCCTTGGGATTTTTAAAATTCGATGATTAAAGGAAATATTGCATGTAGAATTCCACGAGAAGAATTAATTTTACAGAACAGCTTTTGCCAAGACACTTTTGTTGCTTTAATATAATGACTTTATATACCAAAAAAAAAAAACTAGTTTTTACTTTAAATGTCAAGGTTTTAGTTCGCTTTTCGGTATTTGTGTTGATTAGTCTAATGTGTGTGTTTCATTTCAATAGTAAAATAGTTTTTGTATTAACTTCGGACAAAAACATTTTCAGTTAAACGAATTCACACGTTACGGTGAGTTTATTTGTAATTGTGTAACAGCCAGTGACAGTGAATGCTGCTCTTCCCTCTACACAGTCTAGACCGAATGTCCGCATCAACATTGTGCGATCAAATGCAATTGTATCATGTAGTAACAGCAGACAGGTAACGTATTACCCCTCCCTCCCTCAACACACACACACCAGCTCCCCTCCTCCCTAAACTTCATAACTGAATTGTGTATATGATGTCTTCACTAGGGCGAGGAGGATGAGAGCCCATTTGTCGGAAAAGACCAAATAAAAAGATTTTTTTTCCTAAGAGAAGCGTCTTTCTGCATGGACTTAACCATCGAATGATGGACAGGTCAGACGCTGCCAGTCGGTCAAGAGGGGCGTGTGAAACAACCCTCGGCCTAGATGAAAATCGCCCTTGCTGAAGGAGGGAATATGGCCCATGATCTCCTTCTGTTTGGAGTGGTTCCTTGGGGCTGTGACGCCAGGGCGGCCGTAGCATCAATGTTTAAATTGGGCGAGCGTTTTAATTATGTGTGACAGGCAATTATTTGCATAATCTGGGATGATCGGACCAACCAGGTGGCCGTCGGCAGGAGATGAGGGTAGAGGAGAGGAAAGTGGGGTGGATGGAGAGGAAGAGAGGGGGTCAGAGGTGGGGAGATGGAAGAGAAGGTAGGGAGGGGGAGGGAAAAGATAGGGACAGGGAAGGGGAGAAAGATGGGAGAGGAGAATATGGAAGGGAAGAAGGGGGAGAAAGGATTGATGGGAGAAAATTTGAGGAGAGAAAGAGGGTAGGGGAGGCAAAGGGAAGAGAATATGGTGAGGATGGATGGAAGGCTATAGAGGAAGAAGGAAGCGGTAGGTAAATAAAGAGGAAAGACTGGTATTGATGGGGGGCTACTTAAATAGGGTGTAGTAGGGAGGGAGGATAAGGAGGAAAATGGGTAGGAAGTGTGGCTGAGGAGGCAAAGAGTGTGGATGGGGAGGAGAGAGGTAGCATAATGGGGAGGGAGGTACCATGATGGGGAGGGAGGTACCATGATGGGGAGGGAGGTACCATAATGGGGAGGGAGGTACCATGATGGGGAGGGAGGTACCATGATGGGGAGGGAGGTACCATGATGGGGAGGGAGGTACCAAGATGGGAGGAGGTACCAAGATGGGGAGGAGGTACCAAGATGGGGAGGGAGGTACCATGATGGGGAGGGAGGTACCATGATGGGGAGGGAGGTACCATGATGGGGAGGGAGGTACCATGATGGGGAGGGAGGTACCATGATGGGGAGGGAGGTACCATGATGGGGAGGGAGGTACCATGATGGGGAGGGAGGTACCAAGATGGGGAGGGAGGTATCAAGATGGGGAGGGAGGTATCAAGATGGGAAGGGATGTACAAAGATGGGGAGGGAGGTACCACGATGGGGAGGGAGGTACCAAGATGGGGAGGGTAAGGTAAGTAGGAAGGACCTTAAAGCTAAATAGGGAACCTCGGAGGTAGGTAGAGAAGGAAGGAGGATTATATGGTGAAGCGCTAAACTCGTAGGAGTCACACAGCGCTTGTGTTAATGGGAGGTTTGATCTGTGGAAGATGAGTGGCTCACGCACCATGGATCAAGAGCCCTTCACGGACATCAGGATGACTCCCGAAGGCGTAGTACAGGGGAAAAGCTATTATTATTATTATTATTATTATTATTATTATTATTTATATTTACAAAGGGAGCTAAACTGACAAACAAGTTTTATGAATACATCCCTTCCTATAACCAGGGTGGTCCATAGTTAACTAATCGTTCTGGGAGGTTAGTTAAGTAAGGTCTGGTCTGGGACCGAGGTGCTGGGGCGTTGATCTCCGGAAGCGACTCCAGGTAAGGGTTCCATTGGGCCTCAGTCCCTGTCTGTGAGCATCTTAGTCCAACATGCGCAAAGAAATGCTTGTCGAACCGGGGGGTTAAGAACCATGTTGCTTTCCCACTGACAGATTCAGTGGGCAGTATGTGTTCGAACGATCTCTTTCACCTCTTCTTCAAGGTTTCAGTGAGTTCTTTCATTCTTCGTTTCCTAATGACGAAGAGAATAATTTAAAATCTTTCTTCATAGGGTTTGTTTCTTAAGGTTGTGAGAGGAGGGAGGTGGGGGGGGGGAAATGTGTGGTGTTGAGGGAGACCGGGGGATGAGAAAAGGAAGGTGGAAAGAGATGGAGGAAGAAGAGAGGCAAGGGAAGAAAGCAGAGAGATTAGGAAAGAGTGAAGGAGGGGGGATAGGAACGAGAGGGGGGAGGAGATATGGAGAAAAGTGATGAGGAAATGAGCAGCGGAGGTTAAATGAAATACTGAGGAAGCGAAGTAAATTGAATAAGAAGATGGTGAGGTGAAAGATTCCAAGAATTGTTGTGAACATATTTCAGTAAGTTGTATTGAAATTGTGAAATAGCGAAAGGATGTAATAAGAGGCGACACAGTAGGAAATTAAGGTACAGACAACGGGAAGTTAAGAGTGGAACGCCAGAGGCTTCTTCAAATACGTCTGAAAGACTAAAGGCGTATCTGAGTAATTATTAATATTAAATGTGGAAGGAAGACCAGAGGTGTTCGTAAGTGCTTTAGAAGACCCAGGATGCCCTTTAGAGTATTTGCAAGATCCTGGGTGTTCAGAAGTCTGGATGATCAATGCCTTAAACGTGTTTTGTGAATGTATAAGTATCTGTGAGTGTTTGAGAGACCAGAGGTGTCCTTAAGTGTGTTTGGTGTGTATGGAAGGCGGCAGGTGCTGCCAACACTGTGTGTGTGTACGTGTGTGCAGGGTGGCGGTATTAAGACGGATTACCTGTGTGGTTATCCAGGTAGGTGGTGGGTACGAGGGGCAGCTACAGTAGCTGTCCCAGCTAATTTCACACAGGGAGGAGCGGAGGCAGAGAGGGGCAGTCGCGGGCCAGGTGGTGTTACAGATGGAAGGGAGAAGGAAAGGACATCAGGAACAGCCGGTGAACACACACACTTTTCCCCACTATTACTCTTCAAGGGAAGTTACCTTGATCCTAGTGAAGGACCCTTGATTCAAGGAAATAGACTTATCTTTCCCTTAGATCAGAGTAGACTGCTTTCCAGGCGCTGGGTGACTCCTTCCCTACGAGTACAGCCATTCCCAATAATTGCTAACATTTTATCTACATAAGGGTAATTAGGTTGAATAATAAGAAGAAAATAGTAGATCCATTTCCTTGAATCAAGAGTCTTTCCAAGAATATCAGCTTTGAGTCCTTCAAGGGCTAAAAGCAGAAAAAAAAAACTGAGGTGACTTTTAAATTGCAAGACGCGACCAAGACAGTTGTCAGATCTTTTGTGCATTCACCCCTTGACCAATCTTCTGCCAGTTAGCCAGGCCTCTGTGTCTCGAGGCTACGGTGCCAGGCCTCTGTGTCTCGAGGCTACGGTGCCAGGCCTCTGTGTCTCGAGGCTGCGGTGTAGCAGCAGCGCTGTGAAAGAGCACAGCGTGACCTCTGAGAAGTTCTCAAATAAGTAGATGAAAGGAATGAGGAAATAATGGAAGAGAAGAGGGAGTTAGTAAAAATGGTGGTAGGATGGGAGCTGGTGAATCTCCAGCGGGAAGAAGGGTTAAGCGACCTCCAACCATCACACATTACTAAGAAAACAAAAATGATGGGAATAGTAAAGATGCATCTTTTTGAAGTTGTCTGACCACACACGCACTGTCCGTCTTCTCCATAGGCAGGGTATACCTGGAGTATACCTTGAGAGGGTTTCGGGGGTCAACGCCCCCGCGGCCCCGGTCTGAGACCAGGCCTCTTTGTGGATCAGGGTCTGATCAACCAGGCTGTTACTGTTAGCCGCACGCAAACTGACGTACGAACCACAGCCCGGCTGGTCAGGTACTGACTTTAGGTGTCTATCAAGTGCCTTCTTGAAGACTGCCAGGGGTCTATTGGTAATCCCCCTTATGTATGCTGGGAGGCAAGTTGAGCAGTCTTGGGCCCCTGGTGATTCAACAAAGAGGAAAAGACTTTCACTGCCATTCATTCAATCACTGTCTTGCAAGAAGCGTGCTGACTTCACAGTTCAGATGACCCTTCAAACCATAGTTCCCACACCCCTCCTTCAGAGTGCAAGCACTGTGCTTCTCACCTCCAGGACTCAAGTCCGACTAATCGGTTTAACTGAATACCTTTATAAATGTTATCTTGCTCACAATCCAACAGCACGCGAAGTCATAAAAATCACTTGCCTCCACTCACTCCTATTTCCCCTCCTCCTCACTGTAGTATTATGGTGAGGATTCCTGCTTGTTACGCGAGAAATTGGGGTTCGATTTCCTGCCTCGAATGAAAGCTTTTAACTACATGAATAAGTGATTTTATGTTAGGAAATATTTCTTCAGTAATAGTTATCAGGAAGTCGAACAATCTGGAAAGGGATGTAATGGAGGCAGGATCCATACATAGCTTTAAGAAGAGATACAATAAAGCTCATTGAGCAGGGAGAGAGTGGACCAGTGAAGAAGCGAGGCCAGTAGATGTGAATCGACCCCTGCAACCACAAATAGGTCAGTACAAATAGGCGAGTACAAAAAAGCCTACTGCATGTCCAATCCCCTAGCACTCAAAACTTCCTTTACTCCCACCCGACAACCATAGGATGATCCCTACCACTCCACCCCAAATGTAAATGACAGGTCACTAAAAGCAGCAGAGAGCCTGTATGAGGACGGCGGGGGACTATTTTCCAGTGAAAGTGGAACTTTGACAGGGATGTGTGCTGTCACCCTTGTTGTTTCACATATAGAGATGGAGGCTGTAACATTAGAGAATGTTAGGTTGTGTGAGGTGTGGCATTAAAAGCTGACGAATCTGATAGAGTGGAAGGTGTCAGTTGCTCCTTGATGTTGACAGTTCTTGTGGGTAGAGGCAGACTTCAATTTTTGTGGCCCTGAAGCTTGAACTGTTATGGGGGCCCCTTCCCAACTAGCATCCGCTAACCTACATAATACTTTAATAACCTTTTAATTATTTTGTATTGATTTACATTATATTATTTAAAAACACCTTATACAGTAGACCCAAATTTTTTAAGCACTGTGGACTAAAGTGGCTTCTGGGGCCCCTCCGGGATTAGGGGCCCTGAAGCTTAAGCTTCATTAGTGTCATAGTAGATCCTCCCCTGCTTGTGGGAGCTGAAGATATGTTGCTAAAGATGGTGGATGAGTTTAAGAGGGCATGTAAAAGGAAATTAAAGATAAACACAGACAAGAGCCAAGTGATGAGAGTAACAAAACGTCTAGATAGGAAAAGATTGTATATTGTATTGGAGAAAGGGGGCAGATGGTTCTATGAAAGATGAGGTGTAAGTAAGTAAGTAAGTAAGTAAGTAAGTTTATTCAGGTATACACAAATACATTTACATACATTATCATACATAGCAGCATATGTGTAGAGAACCTAGGATAACCCAAAAAAGTCAGACAGAGTGACTTATTTCCACTGATGATGTGTTGAGGAATCTGTAGAAAGAAAGCAAGCTTATCTATGGAGGCAAAGAGGGGAATGTACCAGAGTATTGCGTTACCAACACGTACATATGGATGAAAAGCACATACTTTGAATGCTAGGAGGCGGCGACTAGAGGCAGCGGAGATGTCATGTTTGAGAGCAATGTGTGGAGTGATTATGTGGAGAATTCTGAGCGCAAAATTAAAAGATGGTGGTGAGAGTTTGTTGAGATAGTATGACCATTATTATTATAATCATGGGGAAGTGCTAAACCCATAGGATTATACAGCATCTGTGGGGGGATGTGGAAGGTATTCAGACTTAATTCAGGGAACTGGAGCACAGATCCAATTCCCTGAATCAAGAGCCCCTCACTAGCGAGGTATAGCCATTGAGGATAGAAGGGATAGAACGACAAAGTGTGTGTGTTTGAGGAAAGGAGGAGTAGGGATTGTCTCAGGAATGGTTGGAAGGAGAGAGGTATAAAGAATATTTTGAATTTTGGGTGCAGCGCTGTATGACCCCTGTGGTTTAGCGCTTCTATTTGATTATAATAATAATGAATGTTGGGAGCTTGGGCATCCAGCAAGCTTGTTTACCTGGAGTGAGATTTTGGGAATCCAGTCAGCTGGACTTGAGTCCTGTAGGTGGATTGGGCAGTGTCTGCAATCTGAAGGAGGAGGAGGAGTAGGGATGCTGCAGTTGAAGGTCATGTGAACTATGATGTCAGAACACTTCTGACAAGATAGTAACTGAATGAATGTTGTCTTGCTTGGGTCACCCCACCCTGATGGGTCACAAGTAGTGATGTATCGGATATCCGAATCCGCATCCACGGAACATCCGAACAATTTCTTACATCCGTATCCGCATCCACATCCGCAAAGTAGGTAAGTAAGACATCCATATACACATCCGCATCCGCAGATATATAAATTTTCACATCCGATAAATCCCTAGTCACAAGTGATAAAGTTAAACTGATATTACTGTACATGGTTCAATACTAACTAAATTAATAAAAACTGACATTGTACTTGCAGACTAATACATCAAGAACCAAGACTATTACTACTACAATCAAAACAAAGTGCTAAACCGACAAGGTCATACAGCACTGATCAAGAATCAAGAGATATTAGTATTCTACACAAACATTATTGCAGTTAAGTGAGGTGTAGAAGATACTTGTACTCTCCGAAGTCCAATGGAAGTCGACTTTGCTGTTTAAGTACTGTAAGTCAAATTATTACCTTTCTAAAAGACAGAGTTCCTTTATATATATATTTTTGTTTTGTTTTTCAACAAATCGGCCGTCTCCCACCGAGGCAGGGTGACCCAATTATTATTATTATTATAATCAAAAGAAGCGCTAAACCACAGGGGTTATACAGCCAGGGTGACCCAAAAAGAAAGAAAATCCCCAAAAAGAAAATACTTTCATCATCATTCAACACTTTCACCACACTCATACATAATCACTGTCTTTGCAGAGGCGCTCAGATACGACAGCTGAGAATAGTCTCTCCCAGCTGTCACTATCCCAGACCCCTCCTTTAAAGTGCAGGCATTGTACTTCCCATTTCCAGGACTCAAGTCCAACTAAATCAATTAACTGGTTTCCCTGAATCCTCACAATGTTACCCTGCTACACTCCAACAGATCGTCATGTCCAAACCATTCGTCTCCATTCCTTATCTAACAGCTCACATGCTTGCTGAAGCCAGCTTTCCCACAAACCTCCTTTACCCCTTCTCTCCAACCTTTTCTAGGACGACCCCTACCCCGACTTCCTTTCCCTACAGATTTATACGCTCTCCAAGTCATTCTACTTGTCAATAAAGGATCGCATTACACGGCATTTGTCTATCGTATTTTATGTTTTAATCATACCCTTATTAATAATGGTAGAATCATAAATCATTATTACATTATCCTTCACATGGGTGATTGGATGCTGGTGATCCAAGGAATTGGAGCTAATTTCTTTAGATCAAACCTAAATTACCTCGCCTTCCCAGTCACTTAGCGACCCTAATGGGTTCAACAGATGCTTGTGCATATAGTAACTACAGTGGTACCGGTTCGATGGTCCCCAAACTCACCCTTTATGTAAGTTTATTTTTAAATGCTTTTGTAAGTGTATTTGGGGTCTAAAGGAATCTATTTTACAACATTTCTAAGAGATAAATCTCGTTTGTAATGGCACTTGAACAGCATTCTGGAATGAAATATCAGTAAACTGGATAGTACCACTGTACAGTGGACCCCGGTTTACGTAATTAATTCGTTCCAGAATGCTGTTCAAGTGCCGTTACTAAACAAATTTGTTCCCATAAGGAATAATGTAAATTAGACTAGTCCTTTTAGACCCCCAAATATACACTTACATAATTGTTCGAGTTTGGAGCATAACGAATACCGGGAGTCCACTGTATTATATTCAAGAAACACACAACCTAAAAGGGTCATATAATATTATTATTATTATTATAATCAAAAGAAGCGCTAAAAAAGGGTCATATAGTACCTGGGGAATGAGAGGAAGTCAGATTTGACCCAAGGAAGAGAGCCTTGATGTTGGCAAAGCACTCTCCCTCAACATCAACGTACCCTTCCATTTTCATCCCTTGAAACAATCAGGCGAAAGAAACAGCTGAGTACAAAATGCTTGAGTGTCTTTATTGCATAATATACATGCAGGTAGAAAAGTTATAATAGTGATAGTAATGACAGTCAAAAGTGATGATAGTATATTTAGACACCAACTGATATAATCTATATATACACACTAGATGCCACACTGGTTAATACTGTACATTTTACATGGGAATAATGGGAAGATATATTTGTAAAATTATATAAATAATAGTCATTTAAATATAAATAACAATTAATGTGGTAACAAAATCTCTTTAATTCAAGATAATTCATTTAAAGATCAAGATAACTAAGATAGTCATATCTACAGTTTCTGGCAGTAGCAGCATAATCATTATTATTTGGAGGTACCCTCTCCTTCCTTGGATCAAACCAGATTACCTTCAATTCCTCATGTACTGTATGATTCTTAAGGGTTTAGTACTTTTGTGATAATTATTATTCTTAAACAGGGAGAGCACTAAACAAGTCAGGGTAAAACGGTACTCAGAGAATAATAGTTAAACAGGTTTGAGATGCACAAAGGAGGTTCCAGTTCCTTGGATCAAGAACAATCACTAGCACCAAGGCATCCTCCTCAAAGGTACCTGCAGCACACAAAATATTTACATTATACTGTACAATGATGTATTTTCAAATGTTCTGCTTTGTAAGTTAGTCCAGCCTTCATAGAACCCTCTCTTCATAAGTCTACTGTACAACAAAATGTCTAAAAATATTCACTTCCTCTGATCTCTACTCTTTTGGTCCCTACACTCCTACTTCCTTCATATCTCTCCTCCCATTCTGATCTCTACCCTTTTAGTCGCCACACTCCTATCTTCCATCCATTCCCATTGCTATTCCATCATTCCCTTCACTCCTGTGTTGCACCACATTACTGTTCACATTAACTTTCAACCTGATATTTTCAAACACTTCTGCCAATCTCTGCACTTCTCTCTGAATATTCACAATTACCAATACAATATCATTTATAAACAATCATTGTGACAGCTCCCACTTAAAATCAAATCTATTTCCTTTCAGAACATGGAGAAACATTAGGCAAAATGCTTGGGGAATTTAATGTGTCTTATACTCACTTTTTAGGTCTTCAAAGCATGCCTTGAAGCTGGTAAAAGGCTCTTGATCCAAGGAAGTAGAGATGCTCCTCCATTCCTTGGATCATAACTGATTACTTCCCATTCTCCAGATGCTGTATGACCCCTCTGGGATCTTGCAGAAATATAATCTTGGGGAAGTACTAAACTCATAAGGGTCATACAGCATCTGGAGAATGGGAAGATTATTATTATATTATAATCATGGGGGAGCGCTAAATCTGTAGAATTATACAGCGCATATGGGGGAGATGGATGGAAGGTATTCAGGGTCTATTCAGGGTCAATTCAGGGAACCGGAGCACAGATCTAATTCCCTAGATCAAGAGCCCCTCGCCAGCGTCAAGGAACCTCCCTTGAGGGGAATGGGAAGAAGAAAATAGCACAAATTCCCTGGATCAAGAGCCATTCAGCAGCATTAAGGCACTACCCATGAAGGCTCAACAGGTGAATACAAGAACATGCCAGTTTTCACTTCTCTTACATTGTCATTCATGAACATACAGTACTGCATTAAGTCATGGATAATTCACACATCCTTGCCTAAGTATAAGCTTGCCAAAAACTTGTCTACTAGTACAATGTCTAGACTACTTTCACTAAATACTTTCCTTCAGACCCTAGACCAAGCATGCCCCTGCACCCTGTGTGACTCCACACCAAGACTGAGCTGCCAGCAAAAAACACCATAATCTACATTGCACAAGTTCGTTCTTTCAACGCACTGGCCGTATCCCACCAAGGCGGGATGGCCCAAAAGGAAAAACGAAAGTTTCTTTTACATTTAGTAATATGTATATACAGTGGTCCCTCGGTTTTCGTGCATCTCCAAACTCGAACATTTATGTAATTGTATTTTCGTAAGTGCTGTTGCAAGTGTATTTTTGGGGGTCTGAAATAGACTAACCTATGTGACATTATTTCTTAAGGAAGTAAATTTGTTCGGTAATGGCACTTAAGCAGCATTCTGGAACGAATTTTCGGCGAAAACCGAGGGACCACTGTACAGGAGAAGGGGTTACTAGCCCCTTGCTCCTGGCATTTTAGTTGCCTCTTACAACACGCATTGCTTACAGAGGAAGAATTCTGTTCCACTTCCCCATGGAGATAAGAGGAAAAGAACAAGAACTAGTAAGAAAATAGAAGAAAACCCAGAGGGGTGAGTATATATGTATATGCTTGTACATGCATGTGTAGTGTGACCTAAGTAGAAGTAGCAAGGCATACCTGAAATCTTGCATGTTTATGAGCCAGAAAAAAAGACACCAGCAATCCTACCATCACGTAAAACAATTACTACATACAGGCTTCCGTTTTACACTCTCTTGGAAGGACGGTAGTACCTCCCTGGGCGGTTACTGTCTACCAACCTACTACCTAGTTTAGCATATAGTATATATATATATATACATATTTCACAATATAAGCTTACATAAAATTATGGCATTATATTTATTAAAATATATTGAGGGAGAAAAAAATGAAAATGACATTACATATTTACTGAATGATGTACATAAGATAGTAACGTAGTTTTTTTGTAATTTTGTCTTTTCCATTATTCTACATGGTTATGGATTTTGGAAAATGATCAAACTACTTTTGAAGCTCAGCTCAAATATTGTCATGGAAAGTACTAAGCCTTTAAGGATCATAAGAGTACTATTAGCTCCAATACAATTCAAACTAGTAAAAATTGCATGAGGCACCCAAAATTTCCATACTGTTTTCTACAACATTGTTTCCCACTTTCAAATACAGGTCTCCTAACAGTTTTCTCCTCACATTACTCACTTTGCCTAATATCTCAAAAGAACCTACTACATCATCCTTTAGATGATAAACTGAGTAACTCAAAATGAGCACAGGATGCAGATATAGAATGAAAGAAAATTTTAAAATAATTCTGAATGACCTATTATTTAAGAGACAATTGAGGAAATGAAATCAAAGACAGGAAAATGACAGAATATATTATGAGAACTTTCACAATAGACTTCATGCCAATGCTGGTGGAGTATGTTTCATGTCTTTAAAATTGTTTTGTCTTCACAGTACCCTGAAAGTTAGGAGATATTAAAACTGAAATAAATGCAGAGGCGATTCATTGTCATCACAGAATCAAATGTCTGAATTACTGAGAACACCTGAAGCACTTGGAATGTACTTTGACAGAGAGTGGACATGTACATAATCCAGTATGTATATGAGGGCCAGGTGCTCCCAATCTGCACACTATCATTACTCATTGGTGTGAGAGATATGACAAAAAAAAATATATAGAATAAACCCAGTGCAGAACAGGTGTGCCATAAGTGTCCTGGCCCAAGACTTACGAGCCTTCTACCAGCAGATGAAAAACTATTGCTGGAACAATGGCAGAAGTTTCCAAGAGGAAACTGGATCACTATCTGCTAAAAGTGCCAGATCAGCCAGGGTGTGATGGCTGTGTAGGTCTGTGGGCTATTAGCAATATTATTATTATTATAATAAAATAGAAGCTATTAGCAATAGCCTAGTTGACTATGCAATCAACGAGGAAGTCTGGCCTCAGGCTTGGCTGTGAGGGCAGACCCTTTGGAACCAATCCCTAGTATGTCACCCTTGTTTATGTAAATCATAAATGCAGGAAGATTACCTAAAATTTCACCATCTATATACACTTATGGACTAATGTAATGCTACACATCTGTTTGGAGCTGTATCAAGCGCTCAACAGATTTCAGTAGCTCAGAGTCTCAGGGCCTTACTTAATTGCTGCACATTGTGCTAAATGATGAAATGAAAATGTATTTTTGTACATGAATGTAATATATGATCTTTCAAGTGACTGCAGGTAATGGTGATTGTGCTTCATACATAATGCAAAATGGTTCTGCTGATGATAGCTGCTTATAAGTACCCGTGTGTTAAAATCATTTGATAAAAGTATTATACTCTAGCACCACTTTTTAATGATAAATTAACAACTTTTAACAATAAATGCATAGTTAACGTGAGATGGTGGTGCACATCTAACACTGTTAACATATCAATAAAACATACATAACATGCTCTGCACTCTGCAATTGCTTTTAATACAGCAAACAAGTAAGATCCTAGCAAACTTATTTCTATATTTTTAAGATTCCTGACAATGGCTAAAAATTATTATAAACAAAGTAAATTGTGCAGAAAAAACAAGCCATGATTTACACACATCACTCTTGAAGGAAGGTGCCTTGATGCAGTGAAGGCTACTGACCCAAAGAACTGGACTTGTCTTCTTTTTAGGCTTAAACCTGATTACCTCTCATTTCCCAAGTGCTCTATGGCCTCCTACAGGTTTAGCAGTCCCATGAATGGTATAACCATAATAATTTACATAAATTCAAGACCTAATTTCTTTTGTCCTCAAGGAGATGCTTCGATGCCAGTGAGAGGTTCTTGATCCAAAGAAATGGGTCAAGATCCTCTTTCTTTGGATTGAACCTGACTGCTTCCCATTCCTGCAGCCACATCTGATCTGAGGCAGAGCAGAGTTACTTTAATTCCTTGGATCAAGAGCCATTCAGCCTCAAAGCAGCCCCCTCTTGAATGAATGATTTCTTTTTATGCCGATGCTGTCTCCGCCAAGGCAGGGTAACCCAAGAAGGAAACATTCACCATCATTCAACTGTTGTCTTACCAGTGACTGAATATATAAAATATAAAAAATGAAAATAGCATAGAATCAGAACACTAGCAGAAGTGGGCCCAAGCCTGTTAAAATAAATTTTATTTTTTTGCACACACTTGAGCTCTTAATACAGAAACTTCTCAACTTACAAATGCCCAAAGTTACAGACATCTGCAGTTACAAACCTAGCACTTGGGAACTAAAAGTTTTACAGCTGATGTGTTGTATGCAGACAATGTCTTAATGTGGCAAGTGTAATTCAAAGATCTTTACACAGGTTCCCCCTGTGTAAAGTGATTTTATGGTGGATGAAATCCAGTGGGGCTCAATCAAGTAAGATAAGGTTTGGTAAAGCCCCACTGCAGGTGATATGTAAAATAAAGGTTCTCCCTGCTTAGTCTTGGAGTTTCCAACTGATAAGCTTCAGTACAAACATGTGTAAAATAATACCCATCATTTGTACTATTATTTTCTAACCAAATTTTCTTTTAAATTGGAAAAACATGAACAATATTTTTTGTGTAGGTTGGGCACTATCAAAACTTTGGGGCCCAGTCCCTTGACCCATTATGTACCTCTGTAATCTTTTGACTACCGCCCACAGGATGGGTATGGGGTGCATAATGAAGATATTAAACTAAAGAGCACAAGTTAACCGATAAAGAATAAACACGCACAGCTATCATTTATGTACTGTGTAAAGAATAAGAGCTAAGTCTAAACAATACAAAGATTTAAGCAAAACTGAAAAATTATTACATGAATGATGGTGAAAATGTTTCCTTCATTTTTGGGTCACCCTGCTTCAGTGGGAGGCGGCCGACGTGCTGGGGCAAAAAAAACAAAAAAAAACGTACATTACAAGTTTTGATCATTAGGAAAATCAAATGTTCAACATAGTTCTAATATGAATAAATCATTTTTATGAACATGTAAAACACTTAAAATTATTTCCAGTTTTCAGCAGATCTGTGAAATGAATTTAATTAATATCAGACTGATTTATACTCTCTCCTGTTTATAAATGTTTCGTGAAATATTTTGTCAACTTTTGCATAACAAATTATGTTGGTCATTCAGAATGGGAAACAACAGTTATTTGAAAACATTTCAAGTTGGACATAAAAATTCAAATAAGTGTTGTAGCAAACATCAACGTATGAAGCATCACTGTGCATTATAATGTTTTGTTGGTGTATGCATACACCAGTAGACAGACAAACTAATATTAATATAATAAAAATATTGTATGATAGGAATATTTACATTTGTTTTTTAAATGGCAACCTCTTAAGACTTCATTAATATTGTCTTTGATACGACTTTAACAAATGCCCACAGCATCCCTTCAATAAATTGTGATCGTGAACTCTCATCAAAGTCTCCAGTTCCCTTTCTTGCCAGTTACAAGGCAATCCTCGTCCTGAATATGAGACTACATTTTCTCATAATCACAACCACCCACTTGCCATCCATCACAAGAAGATGGAAGACTAATATAAGAACAGAGGTTGAAGATAAACATAACGTCACTTGATCTTTCATACATGAACACACTATGCTGATATCAGAGTATTAAATATAACAAATACAAAAATATAGAAAATAAATTTCTAAATAGAAAATAGAATCTGAATAAACAAACACTCGCTAATTTACTTTGGAATTTGTATTAGAAGCAGAGGCATTAAAATATGAGTACATAATTTAATGCTGTACTAGGTAATGTGTTGAAAAGGGCCACTTTTGTATATTGCGATATGTGGGTTAATTCGTATTATCTCCCCTTGTTTGCACTTAGTTTTGATAGTAGTAATAATAATAATAATAATAATAATAATACCAGTATACAGTGGTACCCCAAGTTTCATACAGCTCCCAACTTGAACAATTATGTAAGTGTATTATTTTAAGTGCTTTTTTAAGTGTATTTTTGGTGGTCTGAGCCTTCTGGAGCGAATTATGGCCGAAACTCGGGGTACCACTGTACCAGGTAAAGTGTACGGAAGGGTTATTATTGAAAGAATTAAAGGTAAGACAGAGAGTAGGATTGCAGATGAGCAAGGAGGCTTTAGAGTCGGTAGGGGATGTGTAGATCAAGTGTTTACATTGAAGCATATATGTGAACAGTATTTAGATAAAGGAAGGGAAGTTTTCATTGCATTTATGGATTTAGAAAAGGCACATGATAGAGTGGATAGGGAAGCAATGTGGGAGATGTTGCAAGTATATTGAATAGGTAGTAAATTACTAAATGCTGTAAAGAGTTTTTATGAGGATAGTGAGGTTCAGGTTAGGGTGAGTAGGAGAGAAGGAGATTACTTCCCAGGAAAAGTAGGTGTTAGACAGGGAAGTGTAATGTCACCATGGTTATTTAATATATTTATAGATGGGGTTGTAAAATAAGTAAATGCTAGGGTGTTGGGAAGAGGGGTAGGATTAAATTATGGGGAATCAAGTACAAAATGGGAGTTGACACAGTTACTTTTTGCTGATGATACTGTGCTTATGGGAGATTGTAAAGAAAAGTTGCAAAGGTTAGTGGATGAGTTTGAGAGGGTGTGGAAAGGTAGAAAGTTGAAAGTGAACATAGATAAGAGTAAGGTGATGAGGGTATCAAACGATTTAGATAATGGTGCGTTGAGGTATCTGTAGAGACAAAAAACATTATCCATAAAGGCAAAGAAGGGAATGTTTGAAAGTATAGTGGTACCAACACTCTTATATGGGTGTAAAGCTTGGGTTGTAAATACTGCAGTGAGGAGGTGGCTGGAGGCAATGGAGATGTCCTGTCTAAGAGTAATGTGTGGTGTAAATATTATGCAGAGAATTCGGAGTGCAGAAATTAGGAGGAGGTGTGGAGTTACTAAAAGTATTAGTCAGAGGGCTGAAGAGGGGTTGTTGAAGTGGTTTGGTCATTTAGAGAGAATGGAACAAAGTAGAATGACTTGGAGAGCGTATAAATCTGTAGGGGAAGGAAGGAGGGGTTGGGGTCGTCCTCGAAAAATTTGGAGGGAAGGGGTAAAGGAGGTTTTGTGGGCGAGGGGCTTGGACTTCCAGCAAGTGTGCATGAGCGTGTTAGATAGGAGTGAATGGAGACGAATGGTTTTTGGGACCTGACGAGCTGTTGGAGTGTGAGCAGGGTAATATTTAGTGAAGGGATTCAGGGAAACCGGTTAGCCAGACTTGAGTCCTGGAAATGGGTTAAAGGAGGGGTTTGGGATATTGGCAGTTTGAAGGGACTTCTAAAACTGTTGTATCTGAGTGCCTCTGCAAAGACAGTGATTATGTATGAGTAAGGTGAAAGTGTTGAATGACGATGAAAGTATTTTCTTTTTGGGGATTTTCTTTCTTTTTGGGTCACCCTGCTTTGGTGGGAGACAGTTGACTTTTTGAAAAAAAAATAATAATAATGTTAACTAGTGTATCTGCATTGAATTGTGTATTTTTTTAGCCTAAAATATAGATGTACTGATTTTTATTTGTTAGTATGTTAATGCTGGTAGGAAAGTTTTGCAAGTGAGGGAGAAAACCTGCACAAACTTTCACTTAGAACCAGTCAGTCTGCACCAAATAATCAATTTGCTTTTTATGGCATTTATTAAAATTAAATCAGAAGGCCCTGAAAATTTAACAAACGACTGTACCCTTAAGTGTTACTTTAACATACTTTTTGATACTACATTACAGTAAAACCAAATAATATCAAACATGCTTAAAAGTAATTCATGGCAAACATGGTCATTGATATCTTTTAAACTTATTTATAGGGAATTTGGTATTTCTCATAAGCAACAATAATGTAATTGGCCACATGAACTGAATAATTTATTTAAATATACAAAGAATTCAAATCACTTATTTGCATTGCAATGCAGCAATGCAAATAAGGGAAAAAGGTCTTGGGGTGTTATTTGGAATCTCGTACACCCTCAGCATTGGAAAAGTTTAAGAACATAAGAATGGAGGAAAACTGCAGCAGGCCTACTGGCTCATAAAAGGCAGATCCTTATCAAAACCACCCATGTATTTGTGCAACCTTTCCCCAATGCTACCCAAGAATTTGTTCCCGTACCCATGAGACCAATCAAACCCAGCCCCTCCCACTCATATATCTGTCCAGTCTCTTTTTAAAGCTACCCAAGGTCTTAGTCTCTATTACCCTACTCGGAAGACTGTTCCATGCATCAACAACTTTCTAAATCTAAATTTATCTTAAATAAAGAAGCTCACTGATAGTTAATCTGCATGTGCAGTACTTATGGCAGGGGAGAAATATGGCACTGATGTCTAAAGCAGAGCAAGACATGCACACAACACCACGGCTGTTACAGGAAATCCCCAAGAAGTACAGTAGCTAAGTGTGCTTATAGTCAAATCTGACTATGCCTTGCACGTTGGGGTTAGTTTATGCAAATCGTAAATCTACAAACTGCCTGAAAATCTTGGGCAATGGGGTATAAAATGGAAATGAAATGATAGGAAAATTTGTAGCTGGAACTTCTGGATGCTGATTATTATTATAATCAAAACTAAGTGCTAAACCCACCAGGGTCATATAGTGCTTCCTGAATGCTGAGAAAGCACACTAATAAAAAAAAGACAAAAACTGAATAAAGGTCATCATTATCTTAATTACTTAATGAATAACACATGCAAAATAAAATTTCTAATATTAACACAAGTAGGCATATTGATAAGGAATGTAGTTTGTGTAAAGTCACACTGAGTACAAACCAAAAATCAACATGCCTATTCCTGGTCTTGGGAATCATGTTTTGTCAACTCTCTAATATACATGTATATCTTATATGATAACCAAAAGTATTTTGCACTGATGAAGCACACAAGCAAACATACATACAATGCTATAGTCTTTAATTACAAGTATGTGAAAGATTGAACTGTGAGAAATCTTGGCAGTGTAGAATTTAAAAATATTATATACAATATATATAGTTTAGTTAATAGACTTATGTACAGTTATGTAACTGGAAACTAAGTAATGCTAAGTGAGTATTATAAACATATATGTAACTCTAGACTGAATAAAACAATGAGGTGACCTAAAATTCAAGCTATACTTGTTAAGTCAATATATTTATTTTATCAACGAACAATATCAATATGGTACATTAAACCTTACTTTAGAATGGAATTTAATTCATTAGATAAACAAAGATAGAGAGAGTATTATCATTTCTAGGTAACTGCCACTAACAGAGCATTTACCTCTTTAACCCTTTCACTGTCCAGACCCCCAAAAATCTGAAATGGTAGAGAATCTTTTCTGAAGGTAATGACACCAAAAGTGCGAAATTTGACTGAAAATTTATGGAATTATGCAGGAGCAAAGTTAGTGGTCTGGATGCAACTTATGCATTGGAGATTTGGCCCACTTTGAGTGCTATTTCAAGTTAATTCCATTGCTATATTCAACCAAATCCTTAGCTATTTTGTTAGTATGTCTTCTGCTCTACCAATTGAGCACGTTACAACTACCCTATAAAGTACACAAGTCGGTAATTTGGCCAATTTTACACAATTTAAAAATACAGTGCAAAATAATGTAGACATTCTGGCACTTCTCCATGGGAAAGTGAAACAGAATTCTTCCTCCGTAAGCCATGCGTGTCATAAGAGGCGACTAAAATGCCGGAAGCAAGGGGCTAGTAACCCCTTCTCCTGTATATATTACTAAATGTAAAAGGAGAAACTTTCGTTTTTTCTTTTGGGCCACCCCGCTTCGGTGGGAAATGGCCGACGTGTTGAAAGAAAGAAGAAAGATTCCTGGCACTAAAACATTTCCTCTTATATTACACTTGTCTTTCACTGTGAATTCGTAATCACACAAAAATAAATTTATTCTATTTCCTGGATAATAAAATCTGACTGGGAATGACTGGTCTTGGTTTATGGCATCCCAATAATTTAATTAAACCTATTAAAAACCCATTAAACAGACCAGGGGGTGTATGGAAACCTTACCTGTAATCACGAAAATCAACAAAAGCCTAATATTTCCGCTACATCCAGTCCTGAAACCAATCAAATGAAAATATTAAGAAACAGCCAATAAAACCATAAAAAGCATCCTAGAAAACACCTTAATGTTGTTATTTTAAACCAAACACAAGCTTTTCCTATCGTGCACTGCATGGGGCAGGATTTTTTTTTTATACTGTGTGCACTCACCACGCAGACCCATTCTCTCGTATCTAGGTCAAAGTTTCCTACTCAACTTATATGAGCGGAGTTGAGTTTATGATGTAGAACTACATGAAAGACCTGGCTTGAATGACGTAGCTCTACACGACGGTCACTGAAATGGTTAACATGCGTAATAAACCAGATAGCCTAACTCGAGTTCTTTAAGCAGGAAATACAGTATTTGCACTCTGCAGGATGGGTAAAGAAGCTGCAATTTAGAGGATCATTTGAACTGTGACTTTTGTGCACTTCTGGCAAGACAGCAATTGAATGAACAGTAAATGTGTTTCCATCTTCGGGTCCCCCTACCATGGCGGGAAACAGCCAATATGCATAAAAAGTGTAAATATGCAGTTTAAGATATTTATCTATGGTAAGCTCATGACACATTGCAATATGGTTCCCATCCTCCTTATCCTTGGTGCATCTAACCACAATTTCAGCCTTGTGCAGGATAAACTTATTGATAGAAGACCATATCTGCTACATCCTATCAAAGCTCATTTTATAAAATCACAGTTTTGTACAAACAAGGCTATGGTAAACAAAGCTTATCTCTGTACATAGTCCAGTAGCCAATATCTGAGTGTGTACTATAAATATATTATAAAAGACCAGTGATACGATTATTAAACACAAGAACGTGGAAAAATTATTAGAGAGGAGAAGCATTTAACCAGTGGAATGCAATAAAGTTTGATTCAAGGAAAGAGAAGGTAGCTCAAATTCCTTGAGTTAAGACCCTGTCACCACCACCACCACCAAGGCAAGCCATCCTGCTGAAAGGTGAGAACGAAGATTATACAAAAAGTTGATAAGTAACTTTGCTGCTGGCTGTCATAGCACCAATGACTACATCTTTTTCGATCTAGAACTGCCTTCACCAGTATCTGTTGGTTTGAGTAATTAATGTCGATTACAGTGAATCTTTGATTTAATGGACCTCAATTAATGAGACAAAAAATTTGGGATACAATCTGCTGTATCATTTTATTCGGAAACAATGAATGAAGTTCACCATTACGATTACAGCAAAAAACACACTTCTCCATCTACCACAGTCTCATAATAATTCACTAATCAAGAGTTTACAGTTCAAAAATCCTTCTTAAGAATGGTACATTGATTGTCAGTTAGTAATATGTAGTGTAAGTCAAAAGGGGTGCCATGATACTGGTGAAGCTCTCTTGATACAAGGAATTAGAGATGCTCTTTCCCTGGGATCAAACCTGATTAACTCATTCCCCAGGCCCTGTATGATCCCATAATGGTTTAGCATGGCAATAATGTAATTTCAAGAGAGAAGAATATCTGACAGAGCTTAGTGTAGAAATTACAGAATATCCTCTACATCTGGTAAAGATGAAATGGTGGTGGATAATAATGATAGTGTATGGAATTACCAAAGGGTTACTTCAAAGGGCTGAGGAGGGGTTATCAAGGTAGTTTGGACATTAGGAGAGGAAGGAGAAAAATAGAAATGGCTTGGGGAGTGTATAAATCTGGGGCAGAGAGGCAGGGATCATTCTTGGAAATTCTGGAGGAAGGGGGAAAAGAAGGTTGGAAATCTAACAGGCTTGTGTGAGTGCATTAGACAGGAGTGAGTGGAGGACAGTGGTTTCTATGACTCAATGTTCTGTTGGAGTGTGAGAAAGGTAACATTTATGTAGAGATTCTGGGAAAATGATGTGTTGGACTCGAGTCCTGGAGGTGAGAAGTAATATCTTGCCACTTCTGGCAATGCAATTATTGAATGTAAGATGATTTTTTTGTTTGGGTAACACTACCTTGATGGAAGACAGCCAATAAAAAAAATAAAAACTTTGTACAAAATTGTGGCAGTAACTTGCTTCACAGCACCCGTGGTATGGTTTGTTTAACTTTTCAAACTTTACAGGACTATACAGTGGTCCCTCGGTTTTCGTGCATCTCCAAACTCGAACATTTATGTAAGTGTATTTTCGTAAGTGCTGTTGCAAGTGTATTTTTGGGGGTCTGAAATAGACTAACCTACGTGACATTATTTCTTAAGGAAGTAAATTCGTTCGGTAATGGCACTTGAGCAGCATTCTGGAACGAATTTTCGGCGAAAACCGAGGGACCACTGTATAATTAACATCTATTCAAAATTTCTCTCCATAGTTGTTCATTTACGAAACATAGTCCTTGATTTAGCAGACTAATAGGGTAGATTAAATGGCTGGTAATAGTTACTGTAGTGGAGACAAGAAGAGATTGCTTTGTAATGATCTTAATAAAGATTTTGTCCACTGTTTTCAAATCAAATGACTCGGCAGATTTTGCCCCCATATTCCTGAAGTCCTTTAAACTGAAAGTTTACTGTACGTTAAATTATATTTTATGTAATATTATCTTTCCATGTGTGTTGTAAGAGGCGACTAACATACCGGGAGCAAGGGTCTAGTAACCCCTTCTCCAGTATACATTACTAAAGTTTAAAAGAGAAACTGTCGTTTTTCTTTTTGGGGCACCCTGCCTCGGTGGGAGACAACCAGTGTTAAAAAAAAATCACAGTGCATGATAAATTATATATTGTAGTGAAGATGCAGTGGAGACAGCGTCTTTCCACTGTGGTGTAAATATTAAGCAGAGAATTCATAGCGCTGAAATTAGGAGGGAGTGTGGAGTTACTAAAAGTATTATTCAGAGGGCTTGAGGTGGTTTGGTCATTTAGAGATGACAGAACAAAACAGGTTGACTTGGAGGGTGTACAAGTCTGTAGGGGAGGGGAGGAGAGGGTAGGGGTCGTCCTAGGAAAGGATGGAGGGAAGGGGTAAGAGAGGTTTTGTGTGCAAGGGGCCTGGACATGCAGCAGGCATGTGTGAGCGTGTTAAATAGGAGTGAATGGAGACGAATGGTTTTTGGGACCTGACGAGCTGTTTGGAGTGTGAGCAGGGTAATATTTTGTAAAGGGATTCAGGGAAAGTGGTTAGCCGGACTTGAGTCCTGGAGGTGGGAAGTACAATGCCTGCATTTTGAAGGAGGGGGGTTTTTGGGATAATGGCTGTTTGGAGTGACATCTAAACTGTTATAGCTGTGCACATCTGCAAAGGGAAAATATGTGAATGATGGCAAAAGTGTTGAATGATGGTGAAAGTGCTTCCTTCTTTTTTAGGTTACCCTGCCTTGGTGGGAGACAGCCGACGTGTTAAAAAAAAAATATATAGTATATAAATTATGAAAAGATTCAATAACAGGTACAGATATGTTTTTATGAGGAATATAATTATTAAAACTATTAATGATGGTACACTGAAGATAGTATTTACCTTACTGCTAATGCAAAAAGACTATGCAAGGATATACAGTAAAGAAGCAAGTTTGAAAAAAAGTCTACAAATGCTATAGATTTTTAGGAACAAATATTGGATTTTTCAAATACAGATCTTAACAGTTATTAGATTTTGCACATTCAAAAATGCATGAACCAATGTGAAATTCAATTTTCATGGCCTTGCATTACACACATTTTAACATGCTTTACAAATTTGTATTTTCTTAACTAAATTAAATAGTATAATAAAGCAATACTATTAATTTTATTAACCTAAAGTTAAAGACAGTAAAGCTCAATATAACAAAGCTTCATTATCTTTTGTAATACTGTATTGAAAGTTACCCTCTTTTCAGAGCTTACCAGCACATCACATCAATTAATGCAACAGCTTCACCTTAACTAAATCTTCACCAGCTGACTTTCTAATAGCACCTTCTGGAGGACTCTGGGTACCTCTCCTTCAGCTCTCCCTTAAACTGCCGAAAGAGAATGCGGTTTTTTTCCTGCTCCATGTCCTTGGTGCTGTGAAAGTTGTCGGAGGTCTTGTATCCCTGGTGTACCACAAAGGCAGAGTCGAGCACCAAGAACCTGTACCCGGCCACATGAAGCTCGCAAACCTGTAGTCAATGCATCAATGTAAGGAGGGAAGAAGAAAAGAACTCTGAAAATGAAACAGCAAACAGGAGCAATAGCCATTCAATTTACAAAAAAAAGTAAACAACGTTAAAACAAAATACAAAGAATTATGGACAACAAAATCATTGTAATGGTGGAAGAAATTCATGAGATTCTAAATAGAAAATTTCTGATTGTGTTCACTAAAAAAGATATTTTAGATGTATTAGATTTAAAAGTCAAACAGATGACTGAGCTAATTCCAGGAAGTTTACACAATAGAAAGGTACCTGCCTGACTAATTCTATTAAAGCCATACTGCCTGAACCTTTCATCATAGGGTGGTATGTTGGTTCTGGCGATGTAGAATGGTTCCCAGGGGTCCTGCCACAGCACTTCATATAAGGGCTCTACATGACCCACTTTTCCACCATTATTTTTTTCCCACGCTGCATAGTCTGTGTATCGCTGGTGAATAATTAAAAAGGTTAATAAAAATAATCTTTTATCATATGCTGTACATGTACTGTAAAATAAAACAAATATACAAAATTTCATTCTAGTAAGGAAATTTATTTGCAGAGAATAAACATACAATATTTATTTTCTACATATTATTTTCACTAAAGTAAGACCTCATACAGATCAGTGTGCATAATTTCTGGATATAGTAGGACTTCGGTTAAAATACTACCTATTAACACTTTCTGAAGAACTGCAGCATTGTTTTGGTGATCATGCTGTGATTTTTAGTTAGAACGACATAAACTTCGGAGAAAATATGACACGCCGCGGAATCTTTCCTTCAAACCCTCCCCAATCCATCTTGCTGTTAGCCTATGGGTGATACCACCGATATTTTGTGAAGGCCTAATCTCAATCTTGTTGTAAACAAACTCTCCACATGGTCAGCTCTCACTCTCTCTCAGTATACATATGCCATACATACTCAGTGTGAATAGTAATCATGATTCCCAAGAGGAATTTGAATAATAATGAAAGTGCCAAGAAATATTAGTGTGAAAAATCTTGGTGTTTTGAAAAAGTCGGCATTTCAGACAAGGATAAAAGTGGAGTACATGTGGCGGGAAATGGCACATGCCTTTTATACTGATAAAATTGCATAATAAATTTATAATGGTCATTGAAGGTGTCTAAGCCTTCTTGGTTTCCTCTGGATGGAAAACCATGTCCATTTTCTATGGAAAGAACAAATGATACTTCATCAAACGCCAGTTTAACACGCGTTTTATTTAACAAGTTTATTTAGTAACTGAGTTTTTATTTAGGATCTGGGTAAATAACATATTGTTTTTTAGACTGAAAAGTAACATCAGCTATAATGTAAGATGTCTAAAACTGATTATTTTTGACAAAATAAGAAATTTAAAAAATATCTGGCAATTCCGAGGGTCCGAGGATCTTCTATCTGTATTAAACACTGTTTTCAGAAACATAACTAGTGTCTATACTGAGGGTTTACTGTAAATCAGAATTTTTTTTTTTTAACACATCAGCTGTTTCTCACCAAGGCAGGGTGACCCAAAAAAGAAGAAACACTTTCATCATCACTCATTCCATAACTGTCTAGCAAGAAGTGTGCCTACACTACAGTTCAAAAACTGCAACATATCTCCACCCCTCCTTCAGAGCACAGGCACTGTATTTCAACCTCCAGGAATCAAGTCTGGCTAACCATTTTTTTTTTTTTTAATATTACCCTGCTCACACTCCAACAGCACGTCAAGTCATAAAAACCATTTGCCTCCACTCACGCACGCTTGCTGGCATTCTAAGCCCCCTCACACATAAAACCTCTTTTACCCCCTACCTCCAACTTTTCCTAGAATGACCCCTACCCCCACCTTCCTTCCACTACAGATTTATACACCCTCTCAAGTTACAGTGGTACCCCGAGTTTCGTACAGCTCCCAACTCGAACAATTATGTAAGTGTATTATTGTAAGTGCTTTTGTAAGTGTATTTTTGGGGATCTGAAACTGACTAATCTAATTTAAATTATTCCTTATGGGAACAAATTCGTTCGGTAATGGCACTCGAACAGCCTTCTGGAACAAATTATGGCCGAAACTCGGGGTACCACTGTAGTATTCTATTTTGTTTTATTCTCTCTAAATACCTGAACCACCTCAATAACCCCTCTTCAGCTCTTTGAATAATATTTTAGTAACCCCACATTTTATCACAATATAGAATAGAGTGAGATTGTGTGAATGATGGTCAAAGTGTTTCTTTCTTTTTTAGGTCACCTTGCCTCGGTGGGAGATGGCAGACATATTGGAAGAAAAAATAAACATATATACATCACATACCTGGCACTTCAAGCACAGCTCTTGATAAAATGGTCTTGCTAAGCCATTTTCTTTCATTTTCAACAGTTCCTGCTTAGTTTTGGGAATTCCCACATCTTCTTTGATCTCATAGGCAGGCACTACCCACACAGTCTTATCCTCGCCAGAATTGTCTCCAAATAAACCTTTTCCAACTGCATATGAAATAAATGAATCATGCAGACCTAGACTTGGGGTCATATCAATGTCTACTACCATCATCAAAGGTGTGTTAGTAGCTTTACGAGCAATATTTCTCAGCAAGTTGTTTGGGTACTGCACTCCCTTGAAGTCATAATTGGCTTGATGGATTTCAAGAAATATTTTCTCACAAGGAGTAGTGTCTGCTGTGGGAGTGAGGTGTGGAGAGGTGGGAGAATTCAGAGGAAAGACGAGACTAAAAGTAACGTTCTCCTTAATATCAGGGTAACATTTACGCAACAAATGGAAGGTTTGAACTACAGCTTGTACCTCTCCACTCAATGCAAATACTGCAATGGAGACTGGGCCCTGGGAAAGAGAATTAAATGTAAAACCCGACACAAAATATTAAATAATATAAATTTAATTTAAGTACGTACAGTGGTACCTCGGTTAACGATGGTCCCCAAACTCGCCCTTTTATGTAAGTTTACTTTTTTAAATGCTTTTATAAGTGTATTTTTGGGGATCTAAAAGGACTAGTCTATTTTACATTATTCCTTATGGGGATAAATTCGTTTGGTAATGGCACTTGAACAGCATTCTGGAACGAAAAAATATCGTTAACCGAGGTACCACTGTATTTGCAAACCTAAGTGCTGTAGTGATATACAGCCTCTCCTCACTTAACGAAGGAGTTCCGTTCCTGAGACCACATCGTTAAACAAATTCGTCTCTAAGTGAGGAGCCTACTATAATGGCAGTGAGTTTGTGTCAACCATCTTTGATATTGTTTTAATGTCACCTTTGCACCATTTATAACATTTCTGGTATACTATTTTTAAATGTTTATACAGTAGTGTACTGTATAGAATAGAAGAAACCAGCTTTAATATACATTATTTAGGTATGAATACTTTTCAGAGAGCTCGTCTTAAGTCAAAGGCATGGGTAAAAGAGTACGTACTTCGCTAAGTGAGGAGAGGCTGTATATATATAATTCTTTTCAATGCAGATAATCATTCAAATAATTTTACATTTCCTAGCAATATAAATGAAAGACAGATTGAAGAAACTGAGGCAATACATTGGATGTATACAAACTAGTAATTGTGAATAACAAGACTGGTGCAATACACAAACAATTTGCACATAAGAGAAAGAAACTAATGATGACATTTCAGTCTGACTTGGACCATTAACTGATCTCTAACATTTCAGTACATAAAACATTAACACACCTGCCAATGTTTAGCCAGTGGAGGTAGATGATGAAGCCTTGCAAGAGAGCACTGAGTGACTAGTGTCAAACCCTGACTGATAGGTACACTCTGCTCGTCTCTTCCGTCCAGTCTCTCATCTTGGCTGGCTTCAGCTCCAGATCCTCGAAGGACACCCACTGCCACTCTGAACTCCCCAGAGCCATCTAGGACACTCCAATGAGCAATATGAGATAACATTGCCTGGTGGTCATCTGAAAACTGCATAGCTAAATGATAATTCTCAATATACAGTGGAGTATGAAATCAGGCATGGATAAAGAGCTTAAAAATTATTTGAAAAATTGAGAACCAGGACATGATGGCTGCACTATGAGAGAGAAAGTGATAAGGGAAGTAGTGGAGAAGATGAGAAGTGGAGGTAAAAAAAGAAATATTAATTAGGATTATATAGCAGGTGGTAATTTTAAAAAAATCTCAAGAAAGCTATCAATTTCCCATTTTCCCAGTATCCTCTCGTTAATTCTAAGTAAAAAAAAAATCTCCCAAGATATGGCAAATCTTGGATACTTCTTATTCTCTTTAAAATGTATATATAGGCTGCATTCAGGAAGTGTTAAGGCCAAACAAACAAAAGAGCACGTATGCAATATTTAAAGATTACCATTCTGTATATGGTTATCTGTTTGTTATAAGAACATTCTTGATGTGTTAAGAAATGTAATAAGGAGTTCACATGTTACTGAAAAACAACCTATTTGCTTCACTGACCTAGGGGTCAATGAATTAGGGAATACACAAATAACCCGCACATAGAAGAGAGGAGCTCACGACGACGTTTCGGTCCGACTTGGACCATTTACAAAGTCACACTGACAAAAAAAAGAGGAGGAGGGAGTATATATAGGCCAGAAGACAGGGGCAGGAACGAGAATGTGGTGGAGGAGTAATAGTGGTAGTAGTAGTAGTGGAGTCAGTCATATTCTAGGAAAGAGGAGCACTGCAAGGGAGCTAGCAGCCCACATAGGGTGGGGCAAAAACACAGAAAGGGTAAAAAATAATAACGAAGGACAAATACATGTACAAGGCAAGGGAAAGAGGGAGAAGAAGAAAAAGAATCAGGTTAAGTCACGGGTGTTCTGAAGTTTGGAGCATTTAACAATGTAATGGGAGAGGAAAGCATCTACAGAGACAAAGCCAGAACTAAGATTCATACAAGGAAAGTTGTGTATAAGGAAGGATTCAACCAGACTGCGACTGTGAAAGTTGGACGTAGGGTAGACAGTTTTAGTAGAAGACCAATCAATAGGATGACTGTGATCTCTAACATGACAGAAAAGAGCATTGTTGGTGTCGGCAAGCCTAACACTATTTTTGTGCTCCCTAAGTCTGTCAGAAAGAGATCGGCCAGTTTCTCCAAAGTACTGAAGAGGACAGGAGAAACAAGAAATAGAGTAGACACCAGGAGAATCTATAGAGGGAGGAGAGGTATGAACTAGATTAGTGCGAAGAGTGTTAGTCTGGCGAAAAGTAAGTTTGATGTCTAAGGAACGGAGAGAGTTGTTGAGATTACAGAGACCGGAAATCTAGGGAAGGCAGAGGACAGGAGAGTTCCCAGGAGTAGAGAGTTTGGGAGAGAGGAAAGTCCATTTAGCACGTGAGAAGGCAGAGTCTATGAAATGGGAAGGGTAGCCAAGACGGGAAAATGAATTATGAAGAGTGGAAATTTCTACTTCAAGGAACTGAGGATCACAAATGAGGAGAAGAAGCATGATAAGAAAAGTAGTGAATATACATGCCACTGTGCATAGGCTTGCGGTACACAGAAAAGGCAAAACCTGTAACTGAGCGGTGGACATGAACATCAAGGAAAGGAAGCAAGGAATTAGATTCCCATTCAGCTTTAAACTTAATGGAAGGGGCAAGATTATTAAGAGCATCAAGAAATGGTTGGAAGAGACTAGAGTCATGAGGCCAAAGAGCAAAGATGTCATCTACATAGCGGAGCCAGAGTGAAGGGCGCACATCAATAGTAGGAAGAAGAGCAGTCTCGAAGTATTCCATGAAAAGATTAGCAAGAACAGGAGATAGAGGAGAGCCCATAGCGACATCGAAGGTTTGAGAATAATATTTACCTTGGAAGGAAAAGGAATTAGAGTCCACACAAAGGCGGATAAGATCAAGAAAGACATCAGTAGGTATAGGGAGATGAAGTAACCCATCATTTGCCTTCTCTCTGAGAAAATTAAGGACATCATCAAGAGGGACATTAGTGAAGAGGGACTCAACGTTAAGACTAAGCATCTTACAGGTCGGGATAGGGTGAACCCGTTTGATGAAGTCTTGAGAGTGACGAAGGTGGGCAGGAGAAAAAGTACCAAGAAAGGGAGCGAGGGTTTTGGCTAGCCAAGAAGCAAGAGAATAAGAGAAGGGGTTACTAGCCCCTTGCTCCCAGCATTTTAGTTGCCTCTTACAACACGCATAACTTATGGAGGAAGAATTCTGTTCCACTTCCCCATGGAGATAAGAGGAAATAAGAACAAGAACTAATAAGAAAATAGAAGAAAACCCAGAGGGGTGTGTATACAGTTATATATGCTTGTACATGCATGTGTAGTGTGACCTAAGTGTCAGTAGAAATAACAAGACATACATGAAGTCTTGCATGTTTATAAGACAGAAAAAAGACACCATAAGATATATGTATAGCATTCAATTATTTGAAATAAAAAAAAATCACTAGATGAATTCATAGCAAAAAATATGCCTGATCATCTCCACAATCACAAATTAAATTTTCACTCATTTAATTTTATGTACGTATTACAATGTACTTTTATAGGCTCAAGTGGGGTCCTCTAGGTCTAGCCTAAAACTTTGTTAACTGGGAATCAATTTGCACAATGATACTTAGCGAAGGCACTGTACCTATTTAATATTCAGTTACTATACATTTACTGTCAAGATGTTAATATAACAAAAAACATTTAAATGAAAAACAGTTACACAAATTACAGTACGTACTTAGTCAATTAAAGAAATTTAACACTCAAATTCCTTATTTATATTTGTTAGATTTACCCTTAAATTCCAATGCAAAATATTATGTAGAGTTGTTAATAGTCATCAATGAAACAACTGTTGTACCTTCTGGCCAAGATGATAGTCTCGCCTGCGGAATAATGAGTGCTGACCCCTCAGTCCAACCTTCAAGGCTGAGCCTGAGTTTACCTCGCCTGCTGCCGCTGCTGCTGCTTCTGCTGCAGCCTGTTGCCTCTGCTTGAGCTGCCATGTGAGAACTACATTGGTAACCTGCAAAAGATCTGGGACTTAACTTTTGAGTTTTTATACAGGATGGAGACTAAATCTGATAATTAACAGTACAAGAACACTAATTCACTGTCTTCCTTTACGTGCAACCTTCGGATTATAATATTAAAAGTAAATTGGTAGATTAAAAGGGATCACTATTTGAACCTCAAATCTCAAGGTAAGAGATGAAACAATTGAAATTCAATAATAAGAGAAATGAAACATTACACTTTAGGAACAATAGCAATAAAATTTGTGACCAATATTCCAGTCACATATACAGTGGAACCCCGAGTTTCGGCCGTAATCCGTTCTAGGAGCTAGGCCTAAACTCGAACCGGCCAAAAGTCGAAGCAATATTTCCCATAAGAAATAATGTAAATACAATTAATTCGTTCCACCCAAAAATATTCACAAAAAATTATTTTTTTAAAGAATAAATAATATACTAGTTTTACATACAGAAAACAATGAGAAATAAATATAAAGCACTAATTTTAATGGATAAATGAACATTTAAATAAGTTTTACCTTTATTGAAGACAGGAGAGTTTGTTTGGAGGCAGGACAAGATAGTCCTTCAATATGACACTAATATCAACTCTACAGCTTATTTATCTAGCACAATTCATCTAATATGACATAATAAACAATATTAATAATAAAGAAACATGATATATACTCTAGAATGAATAAAATATGTTATATGTCTCTCTCCCTAACCGACGGTGTTGCTGTGTTGTTTGTTGTTGGGTGTATAAGGGCCACTGAAAGATAAGCCTTACATAATGATGGCCGCCAGAGACGGCGGTGTTGTCAGTCGCCCGATATAACTCCAACAACATTGGAGGAGTCACTTTCGTGCTGTCCTTTTCTTATCGATTAATCGCTTAACTTACTTGCTACACTGTTAATGCTACACTTTATCGCTGGCTGGTGCTATAGCCTTTATCGACTCGTGCTGCTTTAGTATCGTACATATCGTAGAATCACTGAAGGCACATTCTTCCCTCTCTCTTCCTTCTCCACTTTGGTACTTTGCTACAATTTCTTTCTTCAGTTCTATCGTGTTTGTCACTTTCTTTATCAAAGGGCTGCCACTATGAAGTTTCTTTTTGCCCATGGTGGCTTATTTCACAGTCACAATCAATAAACAAGCACTAAACACAATGAATTTATTGTGAAATGTTTGGATGAACACGAAGGGTAATGTTCACTCAGGGATAAACAAAGCTAGACTGGCTCACAACACCTGCGTGGGGAGGCATGCAAGCACGGGCAGACAGACAGGTCTGGTACACCGGCCGAAACTCGTGGCAACCTGGAGTTTACCTGGAGAGAATTCCAGGGGTCAACGCCCCCGCGGCCTGGTCTGTGACCAGGCCTCATGTTGGACCAGAGCCTGATCAACCAGGCTGTTACTGCTGGCCACACGCAGTCCAACGTACGAGCCACAGCCTGGCTGGTCAGGTACCGACTTTAGGTGCCTGTCCAGTGCCTGCTTGAAGACAGCCAGGGGTTTGTTGGTAATTCCCCTTATGTATGCTGGGAGGCAGTTGAACAATCTTGGGCCCCTGACACTTATTGTGTTGTCCCTCAATGTGCTAGTGGCACCCCTGCTTTTCATTGGGGGATGTTACATCACCTGCCGAGTCTTTGCTTTCGTAGGGAGTGATTTTCGTGTGCAAGTTTGGTACTAATCCCTCGAGAATTTTCCACGTGTATATAACAATGTATCTCTCCCGCCTGCATTCTAGGGAGTACAGGTTTAGAAACTTCAAGCGTTCACAATAATTGAGGTGGTTTATCGCAGTTATGCGTGCCGTGAAGGTTCTCTGCACATTTTCAAGGTCAGCAATTTCACCTGCCTTGAAAGGTGCAGTTAGTGTGCAGCAATATTCCAGCCTAGATAGAACAAGCGATTTGTAAAGTGTTAACATGGGCTTTGCATCCCTGGTTTTGAAGGTTCTCATTATCCATCCTGTCATTTTTCTAGCAGATGCGATTGCTACGGTGTTATGGTCCTTGAAGGTGAGATCCTCTGACATGATCACTCCTAGGTCTTTGACAGTAGTTTTTCGCTCTATTGTGTGGTTGGAATTAGTTTTGTACTCCGATGAGATTTTAATTTCCTCACGTTTTCCGTATCTGAGTAATTGAAATTTCTCATCATTGAACTTCATATTGTTTTCTGCAGCCCATTTAAAGATTTGGTTTATGTCTGCTTGGAGTCATGCAGTGTCTTCAACGGTGGACACTGTCATACAGATTCGGGTGTCATCTGCAAAGGAAGACACGGCACTGTGGCTTATATCCCTGTCTATGTCCGATATGAGGATGAGGAACAGGATGGGAGCGAGTAATGTGCCTTGTGGAACAGAGCTTTTCACATTAGCTGCCTCAGACTTTACTCTGTTGACTACTACTCTTTGTGTCGGGACAAAATTAGGTCAAAAAAAGCGACCGAAACTCGGGGTTCCACTGTACTACTAAACATGTCCTGAAAAGGTTTAGTGTTGAAACTGGAAACATGATTAATACAGGGTACTACTAAATTTTCATACAAAATGAAGTTTTGATCCAGATGATTGGAGGAAATCTAAGTCAGAAAAGACACAGTATGTTGATGATACTGTTCTGTTGCAAGAAATATCAGGGGTAACTGCAAAATAGTACAAAAAAAATTTTGTAATTGTAGATAAGTGGGCAAACAATAGGGTAACAGTATAAATGTTTGTCCGTCTTAGGTACATAATATGTAATTGATTGTGAGGGTGTGGGTGAAGCCAGAAGGCAATACTGTACTAAACGTAAGCCTCTGATATATGGCATAGGGTAATGTACCTTACTCTTGCATATAGCAGAACTAACAATAAACCAGTGGAACAATTTACCCACCACTGAAACATGAACAACTTTCATCTTTAAAATACAACTGGATAACTTAGTTCCACCCCTCCAAGATCACCAGTATTAGTGGCCAATGGGTAAATGCAGTTAAATATATGTACAGTACAATATACTTAAAAAAAAAAAAAAAACTAATGGCTATAACTAGAAACATCACTTGGAAATGATGATAGTCAGATTAACAGACAACAGTTGTACACTTTGTCAAACTATTTACAGTACACCAAATGTGATTAATAAAATCGCACCTGCAGCAAACTTGCAATTACTGCTAAAATGGCCACAGAGCGCCATGACACGATACTCGAAAGACACCTTGGAAACATCCCCATACACGATACATCCGACTTCGGCTCATGGCGAGGTCATGAATCTGGATCCTCTACATCAGTCATGATCTGTTGGGTAACACAACATATTAAAAAACAATTTTTTATAATATTTTGTTCATAATAAAACATACTTGTACTATTATAATAAGTTATTAACTACTATAGAAAAAAAAATTAGGAGGAAAGGCCATTTATGAAAATAGGGATGTCAGGCTAGTAAACGAATCTGCAGCAATAGCTTGTGAGAGGACAGTGAGGGAATAAGTGCAAGAACACATGAAGACATATTTAACAAGTAGAAGACAACTACCTGAGAGAGTATATTTAAATAGAGCTGCTCTTTGGGCTTATTATGAGCCCTTTTTCACCATGGTATATAAAGAATGAAAAATGTTTCCCAAATTAGATACATATAGAGTATCGTATACTACATCTCTGTACTATGAATGTACCTTTTAAGCCTTATGTAGAGAATACAGATTATTGCTATTTTACAAAAGCTCATGACTATTACAAGGTACAATGATTGATGATTGAATTTGGATTCCTCTGTAGGATATAAATGGCATATTGTTGACAATAGTAAGGAAAAGACACTGCAGAACAAGCCTTTTTTGGGACAATGACACACTGAATAAAGATTTATCAAATCATAACTTATTAACAGGGCTGTGGAGTCAGCGTCGGAGGTGCCATAAATAAAGGAGTAGAGTCAAAGGTCTTATGTGCAGACTCCACAGCCCTGTTGACAACAACCTACCTGAGGACACTGTAGTGGTAAAATTAGATTTCAAGAATGCATTTAATCTCCTGAAAAGAAATGTGGCATTACCCAGGGCTGTGGAATCAAAATTGGAAGCAATTCTTGGATTACTGGAGTTGGAGTTGGTAAAATGTAATTTGTATTTTCTGCTTCTAGAGTGCCTTGCCTTGATCTGGCATAAAAAATATATATACTGAACAATTCACTAGCTATTAATTAAATTTTTACTATAAAACCTTGATTTGACCTAAATGCAATCGCTCTAAACACAAAGTCAAATGTGTAGATATATCAGAGGCCAAAGCCTTCAATAACAGTATTTATATTATAGCTTTTACTTCAGAAAGACTTGGCTCAATGTGCTTGCTTGCCTCTATCTATTTATAAAATGAATCCCTATTTAATTTATTTTCATGGTCTGAATACCAGTAAGGTGCAGATTTAGAAGTAAATCCTTGATTTAAGAGACTAACAGGGAAAGCAGATGACTGGTAACTGCAGTTGGTGTGGATAGAAATGAGATTCTTTTGCCGTGATCTTAACAATAACAGACAATTCTGTAACCAATGAACTGTTAGTGGCATTTTCTGACAAATTTCAAATTTTAGCTACAATATCCATATACACAGAATTAATGTTATATTATGTGGAAACATAAATTATCACAATTTTAAATTAAAACTTGCTCTCTAAACATTAAATGGGGAAAATTGTTTCTAACTCAACTGACCAAGCCAATTTAGTTTCATATTTCTGATGATCATTAAGTCGTTTCACTGTATTTTTATTAATTTCCAAAGTGTCTTCAAAGTGGCAAATGAAGAGATAACAACAATGGCTTCATAAAGCTCCTGGAAAGCGAAACATTGTCAAAATAAAATGTCACATTAGTTGCACTTGTGTCTTTTTACCTAACAGATAACAACAAGCAAAGCAGTATTTTCAGAATTTACAAGCCATGAATCTCTCTCTGGTCAACACATGAAACACTCCTCTTGAAATTTTATCCTATATGTTCCTTCCCCTCATCAAAAAAAAGGAGACGAAGAGATAAGGTTTATCATAGAACACGGCTTTATCCAACCTTACCCTTGTGCAGGTCTCGAGACAGTCCTCTTAAAATGTTTCAGCCTCCTTGAAAGCTGCAGTATCAAAAGTGTTGCAGCTCAAGACAGCATTTCAGGTTAACATGGCTGTTGTTACAGCACTTGGATCTGATGAGATACGAGTCTGGATTATTTGAAGGGAAAAAAATTAGTTGATAAAGTATAAGTAGTTTGCAAAATTTAAAAAAACAAAACAGTAAGATTCTTTGATTATTTAGTGTCTTGAGCACTGGGTGCTGAAATCAATCAAATTTCTATCATTATCAATTTGCTATTATAGTGGCCAATTAGCTGTAAAATTGCAAATATGATCAAAATATGTTTAATTAAATAATTCATATGATCAAAATATGTAATTAAATAATTCAAAGCTGAAAAAATTCCTTACAAAAACTGTATCAATAATCTATTCAATATCATAGGTCAAATGTCACATTACAGATTATGGTTACTGTATGGGGAGGCTCTAAACCCATAGGAGTCATACAAAGTCTGGGGAATGAGAGGTAACCAGGGATATACCTCTGATATACCTTTGAAGAGTTTCAAGAGTTTATCTACTCTCTGAGCCCGGCCATGGGCCAGGCTCGTCTGGTGCTTGCCTGGTCAACCAGGCTGTTGCTGCTGGAGGCTCGCTGCCCCACATATCCATCACAGCCTGGTTGATCTGGCACCTGGTGAAGATACTTGTCCAGTTTCCTCTTGAAGGCTTCTACACTGGTTCCAGCCGTGTTTCGGATATCTTCTGGTAAGATGTTGAATAGTCTGGGACCTCGGATGTTAATACAGTGCTCCCGTATTGTCCCCACCGCACCCCTGCTCCTCACTGGGTTTATTTTACACTTCCTACCATATCTCTCACTCCAGTATGTTGTTATGGCAGTGTGCAGATTTGGGACCAGGCTCTCAAGTACTTTCCAGGTATATATTATCATGTATCTCTCTCTCCTCCGCTCCAATGAGTACATGTTCAAGACTTGAAGGCGTTCCCAATAATTTAGATGTTTCAATGGCTCAATGTGAGCCGTAAACGATCTCTGAATTTGTTCCAGCTCTGCTATTTCTCCTGCCCTGAACAGGGCCGTCAGCACAGAGCAGTATTCTAAGTGGGGGAGCACTAGCGATTTGAAGAGTGTCACCATCGGCATTATTTCCCTTGTTTTGAAAGTTCTCAATACCCACCCCGTCATCTTCCTGGCTGTTGTGATCTTTGTCTTGTGAAGAGGAGGGTAGCTCAAATTCCTTGGATGAAGAGCTCTTCACCAGCTTCAAGGAACTCCACTGAAGGGATCACTTAACAGTAATCATTGCTATCTAATCAAGAATTTCCTTGTTAAGTTTGATTTAGAAAAATCAACAAATAACTTTTAGACTAATAGGAACATGCCCATATACGCCAGGACTAGAATTAAGTAATATGTCTTACGAAATCATGATAACACTATTGCAAACAAATCACATAACCAGTGGGGCTCATACCCATGGCGGAAGGAGGTTGATCAATTTCCTTGAATCAAGAACCCGCCCTCCCTGAAGGGTAGATTTAACCTTGGATAACCCAGCAAAGTCAACGAGTTATTTGTGGCTCAAATAAGCATATCTCTGCATCTCTTACCAGCCACCCTTCACCAAACTCTTAAAATTACATTGAAACGTAACTAAAATAAAAAATAAATTCACCCAGCAAGACTCAAATCGCACCAATGACAGAGTTTTTAACACTAGTTGGAGGTGTTATATGCACATTACCTCCGTATTCTGCAGAGGTTAAGATGTCTGAAGAGTAAAAGTGACGAGTGGGAGAGGTGGTAATTATAAATGACGAGCTGCAACAAGCTGACACTAACACCGAGTCTGTTGTTGTCCTCCCTCTGGGGTCCAAGTCAACCTCACACATGGAGACAAATTTCACACTTGTCAAGTGTAAAACATAATTAAAAACAGCAGGAAAAAAACACACAACAAAATATAAACTAAACAAAGAGGTCTAGCATAATCGAAACACCTTCATTCGCCATATTTTTGTTCATACAGTGTAATTAAAATTACTTGTATGCAATACCGTATGTGATACTGCTATGGACTTTGTAACATCCGGCAGATATTTGTACTATGGGGAGTTTCTCGCGTCATTTAGGACTAATAAAACACTCATATTATTGTTGTTATATATAATAAAAAGTTCAATATGAGAGAGGGGGGATGTGAGTGGGACTTACACATGATTTAATAGGGTTATTGAAGCTTATTCCTTCGGCAGCATTGAAAATGGGCTTGGCAAATATTTTTGTTAGTGGGTTTGTTAGTAGGCCTTCTGCAGTGTTGCTTTGTTCTTATGATTTTTTAACTATTGCTATTAAATACAAATTAAGACAATTTTCCTCGATGACGCACTGACTTTCTTGGGTTATGCTGGGTGGCTAACACTCTAGGGTTAAAAATCTGAACAAAATCTTATCTTAACAATCTATCACTTGATTGTTTATTTACATTACTTTTGTTCTTGCGTAAAATCCGGATTTCGAATAGGACTGTGATAAGATTTGTTAGGATTTTTAACCCGGATGGTTAGCCACCCTGGATAACCCAAGAAAGTCAGTGCGTCATCGAGGGACTGTCTGTCTTATTTACACTGGGGTCCTTCAATCTTGTTCCCCAGGATGCGACCCACACCAGTCGACTAACACCAGGTACCTACTTACTGCTAGGTGAACAGGAATAGCAGGTGTAAGGAAGCATGCCCAACGCTTCCACCCGTGCTGGAGATCGAGCCAAGGACACTCAGTGTGTGAGGCAAGAGCGTTGCTAACCGAGCCACGGCACACTCCCCTTGGCTAAATTGATAACTGCCGACGACTTCAGTATTATTACAAGGGATATATATACCGAGAGGTGTATTTCCCTGAACGTATATATATGTTGAGAGTTAATCTTAGACTGGTGGTTATTTGCAGCAGCCTTAATAACCCCAGTGTAGTCGATAAGTACTAAGCCCTATTAACCAACTTATTTCACATAATTACTGCTTTTTTTGTACACCGAGATGTATATCTCTCAATGTATATACACCGAGTTTACTTTATTCCTTTCATTAGTTTTGTCATCGCTTAATAATGGTATATATGATTGAACCTCCTCTGGTGGGTCGTCATGAATGGTAATGATTCTAGTACTGATCCTTTCAATTTCAAATTCAAAAAATTATTTCTTTGAGGGGCCCCATAGCCATAGACCGCTTATTTTTATTTTTATTTTCAATTGATTTTTTTTGTTGGCAATTTCAACTATTTTTAGTTTATTTAGAAAAAATAATTAAGTAAAATTCACTTAGACTGGGGCCCTCAGCCTGTCTCCAGGGGCCCCAGAGCAGTCTTGTTGCACCTTGCAAAATTTCTCTTGGAGGCCCCGGGTACAGTGTCCAATCCTTTCCTTCAGTCCAAACATATGCAATCGACTCAACATTCTCTTTGTCGTAATTTTTGTCATTTATTGTTCATCTTTCTCGTCACTTTAAGCAACATACTTGTCAGTGATAATGACAAGCAATTCAGCACCTCTTGTCTGTCTCCCTACTTGTATACTGGATCAACCACTTCTGCAGTTTTCCAGGCGCCTGATAGTTTTCCAGTCGCTATTGAGAAGGAAATCTTTGTTGATAGTTCATGTAAGTCCTACACTCCTTCCAGTATCCATGGTGTGAGCTGTGTGTGTGTGTGCTCACCTAGTTGTGGTTGCAGGGGTCGATTCACAGCTTCTGGCCCTGCCTCTTCACTGGTCGGTACTAGATCACTCTTCCTGCTCCGTGAGCTTTATCATACCTCTTCTGTGTGTGTGTGTGTGTACTCACCTATTTGTGGTTGCAAGGGTCGAGACTCAGCTCCTGGCCCCGAGAGTGTGTGTGTGTGCGAGAGAGAGAGAGGAGAGAGAGAGAGAGAGAGAGAGAGAGAGAGAGAGAGAGAGAGAGAGAGCACCCGGGTGGTAGAGGAAGTGAATACTGAGGATTTTTTTGGGGGGTTAATCAACTAGAATTGGATTCATCCGTAGTGTGCGTCCACCCTCACCTGTATGGCATTCCACAAGGTGAGATCAGGGGCTGTATTTATGTAACACACCCATCACGCACAGTGGATTTCCTGTCATACTCCATCCCACAGGATGAGTTATCCCTCATATTCTGTCACATAGAATGTCTCTCCACTCGCAAAAATAAAATAAAAAAATCACAATACCGTGACTGGAACAATACACAAATAACCAGCACATACGAAAAACTTTTGATGACGTTTCATGACAAAATTTCAGTCCGATTTAAACCGCTAACTAGTCACCCTTAGGGTGAAGGGAGAGTGTGCGTGAGGAGGGCAGTATACCTGGAGGGTGAAGGGAGAGTGTGCGTGAGGAGAGCAGTATACCTGGAGGGTGAAGGGAGAGTGTGCGTGAGGAGAGCAGTATACCTGGAGGGTGAAGGGAGAGTGTGCGTGAGGAGGGCAGTATACCTGGAGGGTGAAGGGAGAGTGTGCGTGAGGAGAGCAGTATACCTGGAGGGTATTCCGGGGGTCAACGCCCCAGCGGTCCGGTCCATGACCAGGCCTCGCTGTAGATCAACGAATGATCAATCAGGCTGTTACTCCCTGCCGCACGCAAACCTACTCATGAACCACAGCCCTGCTGGTCAGGTGCTGACTTTAGGAATGGGGAACGTGTGTGGGAGGAGGGTGCAGGAGAGTGTGAGTGAGGGAGAGTGTGAGTGAGGGTATGAGTGAGGGAGAGTGGTGGTGAGAGGGAACCATTGTGTTGAAGGAAATGGTACTTCCTGCTAAAGACCTGAATGAACCTCGATCATTGATGAATATGTCCGAGCTCTCTGAAAGCCACTTCTCCACCACACCCTCTCCACCACACCCTCTCCACCACACCCTCTCCACCACACCCTCACCACCACACCCTCTCCACCACACCCTCACCACCACACCCTCTCCACCACACCCTCTCCACCACACCCTCACCACCACACCATCTCCATTACACCATCCCCACCACCCTCAACTACACCATCTTCACCACACCATATATATATATATATCATATTATATATATATATATATATATATATATATATATATATATATATTATATAAATATATTAATAATAATATATATATATATACATTATTGTGACCACGAACACGTGGTATTGAATCAATAACAACACTGCGACTAGCCGAGGATTCGAACCCAAGTTGTTTTGGCCTCCTCTTGGTGAGTGAAACCACATGACGCTCTAACGCAGGACCAACAACCTACAAATCAAGCATCCAACATAGCTAGGTTTTACCTGATCCGAGGACATACGGTGGTGTGGGTGCTTGTGAGGCTAGTACACCAAACGGGAGTAGAATGAAATTAGCTCAGAGGCACCCCACCACCGTATGTCCTCGGATCTAGGTAAACATCTAGCTTTGCTGGATGCTTGATTCTTGTAGGGATTGCGTGGTCCTGTGGGTTGAATGTCGTGTGGTTTCGCTCACCATGAGGCGGCAAAACATGGATTCGAATCGTCGCTACGTGTTGTTATATATATATATATATATATATATATATATATATATATATATATATATATATATATATATATATATATATATATATATATATTATATATATGATATATAGGAAAAATACACCTCACTGTATATGTCCTATGTACCTTGGAGTATAGCAAACTCTCATTTTATTATTAATTATTATTATTATTATTATTATTATTATTATTATTATTATTATTATTATTATTATTATTATTATTATTATTATTATTATTATTATTATTATTATTATTATTATTATTATTATTATTATTAAATTGTTTCCAGTTTAATAAAATTTAAACCAATCTACCCATTCTATGGATAAAATAATAGGATATTTCTTAGACATTTCTGAAATAATGGTCTTAAGCGTCTTAGCTTCTTCATGCTCAAGAAGAGCTACATAATAATAACTCTTTTTTTTTCAATATTCCTGGATGCTCAAGCCTATACTATTTAATACCTCCTCCGTACCCTGCCTTCAACCCTTCCTAGAATGACCCCTACCTCTTTGTTTCACCCCAGATTTATACTCTCTTGGTCATCCTATTCTACTCCATCCTCTAAATGCTCCGACTGCCTCAATAACTCTCCTTCCCTCTGAATAATACCTTTCATAATTTCTACACTCCATATTCTTTGCATAATATTCACACCACACACTGCTCATCTTAAACTTCTTTCTTTCACAAAATAAACAACAAAATTGAAAACGAGACTAACATGGCAACGTTTAATTTTTGCTAGTAAGTCTGAATAATTAGTGAATTTACCTAATATAACCTAACTGAATTTAACATGCAACTTGTATGTGTATAATGTTTGTCAGGAGACAGGACAAGAGTTTCCTGATGCGGATCTTATTCACATGCAAGATTAAAGGAGTCTTCCTTCCAGCCAATGAGGTGCTCCGTCACTGCTCATTGGCTGTTAATTAGCCAATTAATGGTCGTGGTAGTGGACAAGAGGGAGAGTTCCGCTCTCCTCAAGGGCCACCGTCTCTTCATTCTGCTCTAGAGCGCCTCCGAGGTCACATCCCAAGCTCCTAGATATCTTCCTTGGCTCCATTGGTGGTGGTAGAACATATATTTTTTTTGCATGTAGTGCCTCTGAAGACGTCTCTTTAGGTAGCCGCCCGGACGTGAAAGAGAGACAGAGAGAACTCGTGATTATCGGATAGAATGACGATCCTTTAGTAGACCGAAACATCGCCTACATTTTTTATTTTTAATTTGTGTGTTAGTTGCGAATTGTTGCCGTGATAGTATCGTGACTTGTGTTCTTCACGCTGTGATCCTTCATGATCCGTTTGAAAGATCGCTGGTGGTCGCATGACCTGTGTTCTTCACGCTGTGATCCTTCATGATCCGTTTGAAAGATCGCTGGTGGTCGCGTGACCTGTGGTCTTCACGCTGTGATCCTTCATGATCCGTTTGAAAGATCGCTGGTGGTCGCGTGACCTGTGTTCTTCACGCTGTGATCCTTCATGATCCGTTTGAAAGATCGTTGGCAATCTTAAGCAAGGCGCATTTGTTCGTTAGTAAACTCTGACAGTCTTCTGCTGCCGAAATACAACAAATCTGACTCCCCCATACTATTACAATCATGAGGAAATGCTATCCTCGTAGATGTCACACAACACCTGGGCAATGAGAGGTATTGATCCGAGGGAAGGAAGGATTGCTCCATTTACCCGAATCAAGAGTATTGAAGACCATTCAAGACACCAGTCTTGAATGGTCCCGCAAGTACTGCCTGCTACTGTCCAACGGTGCTGATTCGTTACACTGGCACCACTTGTAGCTCCAAAGGTACAGTTTTAGGAAAATTATTATCATCCAATATACACTGAGAGATACACAACTTCCAGTGCATCTACAATGATGTATACATAATTTCCGTTGTATATATACCGAGAGATACCAAATGATGAAACCCCAAAAAAGTCTGTTTAAAATAGATTTTTTTTTGTTCTTTGTGATCAGTTATCAGTCGTTGTGGTGATGTGATCTGATGGTGATGGTGTTTTTTTTTTTTTACGACAGGAAACAAGAAAGTTGTTCATCAGCTGATGACTCGTTTAGTACTTCAGCATCTACTGTCCTACTGGAGCTCAACACACAGTAATATCATAGGATATTTGAAACCCTTTCTTTTTTCTCAGTCAGGCTGGTCCACCAAACTTGTTTCTTCAGACCAGTTAAAATTATTTTTTTCGTTACTTGTTACAGACGACGGCTATTCCCTTTCCGTTTTCCTTTCTCACTCCGTAAAGCTGGTCAACCAAACTGTCGCTTCTTGAGACCAGTTAAAACGACCTTTGTTTTCATTACTTGTTGCAGGCAATGACTACTTCCTTCTTGTGGTCGGTGTTCGCGGTAACGGCGGCACTCTTGGCCCTAGTTAACGCGGAGGACGGGGCCACCCTCTGCGGCCTCAATGGCTGCCAGGCCATCGACCTGGCCAAGCGCTACACCGATATAACCATGGCCAAGATGATGCGCACCATCAAACCGGAGGCACTGGAGGAGGTTTTCCAGAATATGGCCAAGCTGGAGGTTCTCGTGAGGCAGGTTGAGGACCTCCAGAGGGATGTTATGAGCCTCTACCAGCCAGGTGGGTCGAGTAGCCACGTCACTGGACCGTATTCTTCTGACCAGGTAGGTCGAGTAGACACGTCACTGGACTGTATTCTTCTGACCAGGTAGGTCGAGTAAACACGTCACTGGACCGTATTCTTCTGACCAGGTAAGTCCCTCACTGGAAAGTGTTCTGGCTAGATAGGTCACTGGAAGGTGTTCTGGCTAGATAGGTCACTGGAAGATGTTCTGGTTAGATAGGTCACTTGAAGATATTCTGATCAGGAATATCAATGAATTTTCATCTGTCCTAGGATATTACTCTTAAAACCTATCGACTACGTGAGTGCCAAAAAGCTGCATGCCACTTATCAACTACAATAGGCTGCCTACCACCTATTAACTACACTAGGACCATTAAGACTGCAATGTCATTTGTTCGCCACCAGTCGAGAATATTTTAATACCTAAAATAAGAATTAAAGTAAAATACTCAGTATATTTACACTGAGACACGAACCTCTCAGTGTACATATCCTGTGAAGGTCACTGGACGTTCTGGCCAAAAATGCGTCTCAGGGCTCGGCTGGTAGCCGCCTAAGTTCGCACACTAAGGGGGCGCTGGGGTTTGATCCTTGCGCAGGTGGATACGTTGGACATGTTTCTTTACACTTGCTGCTCCTGTTCACCTGGGCGTTCGTGGCTTAGTTGGTAGCGTTCTCATCTCACACACACTGAGGGACCGGGATCGACCCCCGGAACGGGTGTAACGTTGGGCATGTATGTACCAAAATTAAATCTCATCTTGATCCTAAATGTTGTTAAGTAAAATTCAGTATATATACACCCACACGTGCATTTCTCTCCGTGTATATATATGCTGAGAGTTTAATCCTTAAAATAAGGATTAAATAATTCTTGCCTGCCTTATGACTCTAGTTTAGTCGATAGGCTTTAAATCCCATTACTCAACCAACCAACCAAAATTTTAACAGTAGATGTGGTTGTATATAGTAAATTAAGTCAAATAACGTGGCTTTTGTTTTTTTCAACGAGGTTCTTGATTTCCATCCGAAATTTATCATTGCCTCAAGACATATAAAGTTTTTCTGTTGTTTTCTATGATCTATTGTCCTTTGCAAGATGATTATTGATCTTCTTTTTACTCCGCAGGAGAATACCAGAGATTTTATCTCTATTTATGAATGTCTGTCTTGTTATTTACTTCTTGCAAGTAATATGTCCATTTTTTTTTACCTAGCAAGTGTTCTTGCCTTGTTGTTCTCACGATCTTGTGTTCTTTTTGTGAGATGTTACTGTTCATCCGTTAGTGTGGCCCGTGAACGAAGGCCCCCAGCGGTGGTCCATGTGTGCTGAGGGCCCCTGCTCCTGCACTCTGGAGACCCGTTTCGTCTCCTGCTGGAGACTTGAACTTCTCCACCACGTTCCTCGCAAGCAACAGATTCCTGCCGACACCCGGAGTCTGTGAGTATCTGTGAAGGGTATAGACATCCTTGACTGTGGGCACTGTGTGCTGATCACAAAGTTTGAGAGCACCTCCCTAGAGACGAACATGACTGTGAGCACTGTATGCTGGTCACGAAATTTGAGAGCACCTCCCTAGAGACGAACGTGACTTAGCACTGTGTTTTGGTCACGAAGTTTGAGAGTACCTCACTAGAGACAAACATGACTATGAGCACTGTGTTCTGGTCACGAAGTTTGAGAGTACCATACTAGAGACGAACATGACTATGAGCACTGTGTTCTGGTCACGAAGTTTGAGAGTACCACACTAGAGACGAACATGACTATGAGCACTGTGTTCTGGTCACGAAGTCTGAGAGTACCTCACTAGAGACAAACATGACTATGAGCACTGTGTTCTGGTCACGAAGTCTGAGAGTACCTCACTAGAGACAAACATGACTGTGAGCACTGTGTTCTGGTCACGAAGTCTGAGAGTACCTCACTAGAGACAAACATGACTATGAGCACTGTGTTCTGGTCACGAAGTCTGAGAGTACCTCACTAGAGACAAACATGACTGTGAACACTGTGTTCTGGTCACGAAGTCTGAGTACCTAACATCTCTAGGGTAAACACTGCCAGGGTTTGTGCTACTGTGCACTAGTTGCATAGGGTTTGTGCTACTGTGCACTAGTTGCATAGGGTTTGTGCTACTGTGCACTAGTTGCATAGGGTTTGTGCTACTGTGCACTAGTTTGCGTATGTTGGGAGTAGTGGCAGAGATGGTTCTGACCAGTGACGAGACATACGGATATAGGTTGGAGGGAGGGGGTAAAGGAGGTTTTGTGGGCGAGGAGCTTGGACTTCCAGCAAACATGTGTGAGCGTGTTAGATATGAGTGAATGGAGATTAATGGTTTTTGGGACCTGACGAGCTGTTGGAGTGTGAGCAGGGTAATATTTAGTGAAGGGATTCAGGGAAACCGGTTATTAATTTAGCCGGACTTGAGTCCTGGAAATGGGAAGTACAATGCCTGCACTGCACTTTAAAGGAGGGGTCTGGGATAGTGACAGTTTGGAGGGACTAATTCTAAACTGTAGTATCTGAGCGCCTCTGCAAAGACAGTGATTATGTATGAGTGAGGTGAAAGTGTTGAATGATGATGAAAGTATTTTCTTTTTGGGGATTTTCTTTCTTTTTGGGTCACCCTGCCTTGGTGGGAGACGGCCGACTTGTTGAAAAAAAAATGATTAAAAAATAAAATATAATAGACAAATGCCGTGTAATGCGATCCTTTATTGACAATGTTTCCTTTATTGACAATGTTTTTATCAAGTCACAAACAGGTCTACCTGGGGAGAGAGGATGTATTCATGTGTTTACATCGTCAGGGAAACTCCAGGTAACAAAAGCTGAATAAATGTAACATAATGAACAAAAGTGAACAAGCCTTTCGAAGTGAACAGTTAAGAAAAGAAGTGAACACGTATGATCTATCCTAATAATTTAATTAAGGATGTTTATTAAGAATGATTATTGTACATGTAATATTCAGGAAGCGCTATACACGCAGGGATCACGCAGACGAAGAAAAGGGAGATAATCAGGTTTGATCCAAAGAAAGAGAGGATAGATCGAGTCCCTTGAAAAAGGATCTGGCTAAATACAATGAGTGATGAATAAGTATGATGAATATTGTGAGTACTATGTGAATGATGACGGATGGTGAGCATGATGAGCATCATTACACAGAAAATATGATGACCAGGATGATCAAGAAAATGAAAATGATGATGAATACTGGTGTCCACCACGAAAATGATGACCAGTGATGATTATGATGAATTCTGGCGAGCATGATGAATATATAATGAATACGAAGAACATGATAAAAATTATTTGTAAGATTCTGATTACTGTGATGAATATAATGAATACGAACATAAAAACTATGAAGGATAATAATAATAATAATAATAATAATAATAATAATAATAATAATAATAATAATAATAATAATAATAATAATAATATTATTATTATTATTATTATTATTATTATTATTATTTATATATATTTTTTTCAGAGACCTTGGGATGAATAGACTAAAAGCTCTACATAAAGACTCCTTCAATCGTCTTACCCAGCTTGTGGAGCTGTAAGTCGACCTTAAAGACCTTCTTATTAAAGACCCCTTTGTTAAATACCCTCTTGTTAAAGACCCCTTTGTTAAATACCCTCTTGTTAAAGACACTCTTGATTAAGGCCTTCTTGTTAAAGACTCAAATTTTTAAGGCCCTCCTGTTAAAAATCTTCTTTAAAATCCTCTTGTTAAAAACCATCTTGATAAATATTCAAATCTTAAAGACCTTGTTGTTAAAGACCTTGTTGTTAAAGACCTTGTTGTTAAAGACCTTGTTGTTAAAGACCTTCTTTTTAAAGACCTTCTTGTTAAAGACCTTCTTGCTAAAAGCCCTCTTGTTAAAGACCTTTTCGTTAAAGACCTTCTTAAAGATCTTTTCGTTAAAGACATTCTTCCTAGAGACCTTGTTAAAGACCTTTTTGCTAAAGACCTTGTTAAAGACCCTCTTGTTATAGACTCAATTCTCAAAGACCCTCTTGTTGAAGACTCTCTCGATTAAGTCCCTCACGTCTAAGTCTTTTAGCTGTAAGTCCCTCGTAAGTATAAGTCCATCAATCTTAAGTTCATCAGCCATTATGGCTTTAATTTTGTGCATGGGGGAAGCGCCAAATTCGCATGGGGGGTCATACAGCGCCCGAGAAATGAAAGAAAATCGGTTAGCTCCACTTTC
>WNWK01000189.1:0-10000 GCA_009830355.1 Cherax destructor | reverse complement strand
CAACAAGAATCCTCCAGATTCTTCTTACTCTCCTTCGGCGAAGCCTCTGGTTAGTACAGTTGGAGAGTCAATTAGATAGCTGCCGGAGGGCAAAAATATGATATTCCTTGAGCTGAATAATCCACACAGATTTGAAGCTTCACATACATTATACTAGTATTAAATTCCCGGAGAAGGGCTAAACCCGAAGAAGGTTATGTAGCGCGTGGAGGAACGGGAAGTAAACAGGTTTAGCTCTGGGATCCAGAGTCCCCGAAGCTCAGAAGTCTGATTGTAATCTATTCTTCCCTCTCCCCCGCATAGCGACCTCTCGTACAACGTCCTGGAGGGTCTCCCCGCCACACTCTTCAAGAAGCTCCACCACGTCTATCTTCTTAATTTGGCCACCAACGCTATCAGACGCTTGGACGAAGGTATCTTCTTTGATCTGGAGAGCCTCGAAGATCTCGACCTCTCGGAGAATAAGCTCAAGGTCAACCTTCAAAAGTCACCCTCAAGATATATGTATTAGTGGATAAGCTTATCAACCATATAATAAATTGCTAATTTTGTGTTATGTGGTGCTGATGTAGTGTTATGTGGTGCTGGTGCAGTGTTATGTAGTGCTGATGCAATGTTATGTGGTGCTGATGCAGTGTTATGTGGTGCTGGTGCAGTGTTATGTAGTGCTGATGCAATGTTATGTGGTGCTGATGCAGTGTTATGTGGTGCTGATGCAGTGTTATGTGGTGCTGATGCAGTGTTATGTGGTGCTGATGCAGTGTTATGTGGTGCTGATGCAGTGTTATGTAGTGCTGATGCAATGTTATGTGGTGCTGATGCAGTGTTATGTGGTGCTGATACAGTGTTATGTGGTGCTGATGCAGTGTTATGTGGTGCTGATGCAGTGTTATGTGGTGCTGATGCAGTGTTATGTGGTGCTGATGCAATGTTATGTGGTGCTGATGCAGTGTTATGTGGTGCTGATGCAGTGTTATGTGGTGCTGATGCAGTGTTATGTAGTGCTGATGCAATGTTATGTGGTGCTGATGCAGTGTTATGTGGTGCTGATACAGTGTTATGTGGTGCTGATGCAGTGTTATGTGGTGCTGATGCAGTGTTATGTGGTGCTGATGCAGTGTTATGTGGTGCTGATGCAGTGTTATGTGGTGCTGATGCAGTGTTATGTGGTGCTGGTGCAGTGTTATGTAGTGCTGATGCAATGTTATGTGGTGCTGATGCAGTGTTATGTGGGGCTGATGCAGTGTTATGTGGTGCTGATGCAGTGTTATGTGGTGCTGATGCAGTGTTATGTGGTGCTGATGCAGTGTTATGTGGTGCTGATGCAGTGTTATGTGGTGCTGGTGCAGTGTTATGTAGTGCTGATGCAATGTTATGTGGTGCTGATGCAGTGTTATGTGGGGCTGATGCAGTGTTATGTGGTGCTGATGCAGTGTTATGTGGTGCTGATGCAGTGTTATGTGGTGCTGATGCAGTGTTATGTGGTGCTGATGCACTGTTATGTGGTGCTGATGCAATGTTATGTGGTGCTGATACAGTGTTATGTGGTGCTGATGCAGTGTTATGTGGCGCTGATGCAGTGTTATGTGGTGCTGATGCAATGTTATGTGGTGCTGATGCAATGTTATGTGGTGCTGATGCAATGTTATGTGGTGTTGATGCAATGTTATGTGGTGCTGATGCAGTGTTATGTGGTGCTGATGCAGTGTTATGTGGTGCTGATGCAATGTTATGTGGTGCTGATGCAGTGTTATGTGGTGCTGATGCAGTGTTATGTGGTGCTGATGCAGTGGTATGTGGTGCTGATGCAGTGTTATGTGGTGCTGATGCAGTGTTATGTGGCGCTGATGCAGTGTTATGTGGTGCTGATGCAATGTTATGTGGTGCTGATGCAATGTTATGTGGTGCTGATGCAATGTTATGTGGTGTTGATGCAATGTTATGTGGTGCTGATGCAGTGTTATGTGGTGCTGATGCAGTGTTATGTGGTGCTGATGCAATGTTATGTGGCGCTGATGCAGTGTTATGTGGTGCTGATGCAATGTTATGTGGTGCTGATGCAATGTTATGTGGTGTTGATGCAATGTTATGTGGTGCTGATGCAGTGTTATGTGGTGCTGATGCAATGTTATGTGGTGCTGATGCAGTGTTATGTGGTGCTGATGCAGTGTTATGTGGTGCTGATGCAGTGTTATGTGGCGCTGATGCAATGTTATGTGGTGCTGATGCAGTGTTATGTGGTGCTGATGCAGTGTTATGTGGTGCTGATGCAGTGTTATGTGGTGCTGATGCAGTGTTATATGGTGCTGATGCAGTGTTATGTGGTGCTGATGCATTGTTATGTGGTGCTGATGCAATGTTATGTGGTGCTGATGCATTGTTATGTGGTGCTGATGCAATGTTATGTGGTGCAGGAGCTGCCTCAGCTGGTGTTCTACAAACTGAAGAATCTGAAACATCTTAAGATCTCTCGCAACGAACTCACCCGCCTCCCCCACGGTGTCTTCAGCAACCTCTACAACCTCAGAGAGCTCTACCTCCACAACAACTACGTAAGTATCTACCAGGTTGTCCTTGGGTAGTAAGTGGTTGATTGAAAATTGTTGATTTCTATCTGGAGGCAAAAAAAAATGATGTTTTGCCTACAGTATTTTATTCTTTAGTTTGTTATTTTATTCATAGATAGATGCTAAATACGTAGGCCTATACAGTGCCTGACGAATGGAAGGTAATCTGTTTAATGCAGCAAAGGGAACGGTAGCTATAATTCCTTGGACCAAGAGCTCTTTACCAGCATCAAGATATTCCCTTGAAGGGGCGGTTGGTGGCCTGAAAGTTAACGGTTATTCTATGGAGGACAAAAATTCTGATGTTTTGGAAACACATTTACTGCCTTCAGAGACTCTTCGCAACTCTCTGCTTCTGGATCCATCTTCTTGACTTGCCCCTTCTTCTTTACAAACCTGATAATTGTGATACAGCAACTTCCCACTCAACTTTCTTGGGAATCTCGAGAGCGTAGTTTTATGTACAGGAAAACTCTTTTTTTTGGTGGCGATGGTGGAAGATGGGAGAGTTTAAGACGAAGAGGTTTCGTGAGAGAAGCGTAGCTAGGGAAGAGGAAAGAAAGAGACAGGGTTTGACCCAGCTGCTGGGAAAGGAAGGATACTGGTAGCAGGGAATCCCGTTATTGCTACGTTTTACCCAAGGCCTTGAGCGAAACGTAAGAATAAGAAGATTCCTTGCTTCCATTGTCACACAAACTTTGATAGTTCCTTTAGTACTTCACACCGCCCTTGCTAACTCTACCACTGTTATCCTCTCCACCCTCGCTAGTCTCTGATCAAACATATTAAACTTTTATCCACCCTACCCAGCAGCGCTGTATGACCCTTGTGGCTATAGCGCTTAGTTCTGATAATAGTACTTCCCTCAGATCGAGAACCTGCCCTCTGGGGTGTTCCGCGACCTATACAACCTGACCTTCCTCGAGCTCACCAGCAACCGCATCACGCAGGTACAACACAAGGACTTCCTCAATATGAACAGCCTCCGCTCTCTCTTCCTCGGTCAGAACCTCATCATGCAGATCAAGAACAGGACCTTCGTCGGTACGTTATAAGACAGTAATTAATCTAGTTCTTAACCGGGGGTATCCATACCCCTTGGTGGTATGGGAACCAAGTAATAGTGGGTAATGGACTCGATCTTTGAACAATTTTAAAAGAATACGCTTGGGCTACACATAGAATACACTTTCAGCTCTTCTGTTCTTATCTATCCACATATAAAGTAAAACCAAGCTATGACATCTTTTGAAGTCATACTGGTACCTAATAGGACTGTTGTTGATGAGGATTTCGACAGTGTGGAAAGGGGTATGGGGACATATTGGGCAATCAATTGGGGTCTGTAATCGTAAAAAGGGAAGTACCCCTCCCTGCTGTAGACAGAAGTAGATAGCCTCGGTGTGGACTCACAAGTCCTCTGCTTCTTGTCTTACCGAAGTACTTCCATGTACGTTGTACTTGAAAAACATTTTATTTGTGGGGAGGTGAGATGACACAGTGTCTGGGGAACAGAAGGTGACCGGATATGTGGAGAGGGTAGGTTCACTTCCTGGGTTCAAGAGTTTTTCAGTAGCATCAAGGTAAGCTCCTCGAAGGGGCCAGGAGCTGAGCCTCGACCCCTGCAACTACAATTAGGTGAGTATCACACACACACACACACACACACACACACACACACACACACACACACACACACACACGACTGGGAGAACCAAGAACCACGTGGGGGTCCAGAAACTTGGAGAGCCAAGATGATGGACGTGGTACTGGAAAACCTGATGCACCAACATGTCAGGGACACGACCAGAGATAGAGGAGAGGACGAACCAGCAAGGCTGGACCTTGTATTCACCCTGAATAGCTCAGATATCGAGGACATAACACACGAGAGCCCCCTGGGAGCCAGTGACCATATGGTGCTGAGCTTTGAGTACATAGTAGAGCTACAGGTGGAGAGGGAAAACGGTGCTGAAAGAGACATACCAGACTATAAAAGAGGGGACTACACAGGTATGAGGAATTTCCTGCAGGAGATTCTGTGGGAAAGGGAAATGGAAGGACAGTCAGTAAATGAAATGATGGAATACGTAGCGACAAAGTGCAAGGAGGCAGAGGAACGGTTTATACCCAAAGGAAAAAGAATAAATGGGAAGACAAGAAAGAGCCCCTGGTTTACCCAAAGATGCAGGGAGGCAAAGACTCAGAGTGCCAGAGAATGGAAAAGGTACAGAAGGCAAAGAACCCAAGCAAACAAGGAGATTAGTCGAAGAGCTAGAAACGAGTATGCACAGGTACGGAGGGAGGCCCAGAAACAGTACGAAATCGACATAGCATCGAAAGTCAAGTCTGACACGAAACTGATGTACAGCCACATCAGAAGGAAGACAACAGTAAAGGATCAGGTGATAAGGCTGAGGAGGGAAGATGGGGAACTCACAAGTAATGATCAAGAGGTATGTGAGGAGCTCAACTCGAGGTTTAGGGAAGTATTCACAGTGGAGGAAGGGAGGCAGTTGGGTAGACAGGACGGGGTGCATTACCAACAAGGGATGTATCGAGTGCTGGAGGGAATACACACATCTGAGGGGGAGGTGAAGCAGTTACTCAGTGACCTTGATACCTCAAAGGCAATGGGTCCGGACAATATCTCACCATGGGTCCTTCGGGAAGGAGCTGAGGTTCTGAGTGTGCCACTTACCAAAATTTTCAACACATACCTTGAAACTGGGCAGCTACCTGAGATATGGAAAAAGGCCAACGTAGTCCCCATCTTTAAAAAAGGAGACAGAAAAGAGGCACTAAACTACAGACCGGTGTCACTTACGTGCATAGTGTGCAAAGTCTTGGAGAAAATCATCAGAAAAAGAATGGTGGAGCATCTGGAGCAGAACAGGTTAATCAACGCCAGACAGCACGGTTTCAGGGAAGGCAAATCCTGTGTAACAAACCTCCTGGAGTTCTATGATAAAGTAACAGAGGTAAGGCAAGAGAGAGAAGGGTGGGTTGACTGTATTTTCTTGGACTGCAGGAAGGCCTTTGACACAGTTCCTCACATGAGATTAGTAAAGAAGATGGAAGACTAAGCGTGTATAACAGGAAGGGCACTGGAATGGATCAGGGAATACCTCACAGGAGGCAACAACGGGTCATGGTGCGTGATGAGGTATCACAGTGGGCGCTGTGACGAGCGGTGTACCGCAGGGGTCAGTCCTAGGACCAGTGCTATTCTTGCTATATGTGAATGACATGACGAATGGGATAGACTCAGAAGTGTCTCTTTTCGCAGATGATGTGAAATTAATGAGGAGAATCACATCGGATGAAGACCAAGCAGGACTTCAAAGTGACCTGGACAAGCTTGACATCTGGTCTAGCAACTGGCTTCTCGAATTTAACCCCACCAAATGCAAAGTCATGAAGATCGGAGAAGGGCAAAGAAGACCGCTGACAGAGTACAGGCTAGGTGGACAAAGGCTACAAACCTCATCAAAGGAGAAAGACCTTGGGGTGAGTATAACACCAAGCACGTCTCCGGAACCACACATCAACCAGATAACCGCGGCAGCATATGGGCGACTGGCAAACCTAAGATTAGCGTTCCGTTACCTTAACAAGGAATCGTTCAAGACACTGTATACCGTATACGTCAGGCCCATACTAGAGTATGCAGCACCAGTCTGGAACCCACACCTGGTCAAGCACGTCAAGAAATTAGAGAAAGTGCAAAGGTTTGCGACAAGGCTAGTTCCACAACTCAGGGGACTGCTTTATGAAGAAAGGTTGAGGGAAATAGGACTAACAACACTGGAGGACAGAAGGGTTAGAGGAGACATGATAACGACATACAAAATACTGCGGGGAATCGACAAGGTAGATAGTGACAGGATGTTCCAGAGAGGAAACACAGAAACAAGGGGACACAACTGGAAGCTGAAGACTCAGATGAGTCAGAGGGATGTTAGGAAACAATTCTTCAGCCATAGAGTAGTTAGGAAGTGGAATAGTTTAGCGAACGATATAGTGGAGGCGGGAACCATACATAGTTTTAAGACAAGGTATGATAAAGCTCACGGAGCAGGGAGAGCAGAGACCCAGTAGCGGACAGTGCAGAGGCGGGGCCAGGAGCTGAGTATCGACCCCTGCAACCACAATTAGGTGAGTACAATTAGATGAGTACACACACACATGCACTAAAGCTTCAACCTTCCCCAGGCACATCCAAGCTGGAGAAGCTGTACCTGTTCTCCAACAAGATTGAGAGCATCGAACTGGCAGCGTTCTCAGGGCTTAACAGCTTGTCGTGGCTGCTGCTCAATAACAACCTGCTCAGGCGCCTACCCAGAGAGATCTTCAGGAGGACTCCCAACCTGCTCAGGCTGTGAGTGTGTGTGAGAGAGAGAGAGAGAGAGAGAGAGAGAGAGAGAGAGAGAGAGAGAGAGAGAGAGAGAGAGAGAGAGAGAGAGAGAGAGAGAGAGAGTGAGAGACTGTTTCTCATTTGTGATTAACTACCATAGACCAAAACAAATAGAAGAAAAAAATAATTCTCCTTTTACCTATCTCAATCTTTAAACCTTCCCTCCCCTTTTATTGCCCTCTCTTCCCTTTCCTCCACCCAACCTCTTATCCTCCCCTCCCATCACTACCTCCTTGCTACATCTTCATCTGCTTCTTTCAACAGTCAGATCGACAGCAACAAATTTATGCAGCTTCCAGAGGGACTTCTGGAGGAGCTGAAACGTGTGGAACAGGTGAAGCTGTCGATGAACCCCTGGCACTGTGACTGTTTCATCCTCTACCTCACTGGGTACGTGAATCTTACACCCTCACTGGGTACGTGAATCTTACACCCACATTGGGTACGTGAATCTTACACCCTCACTGGGTACGTGAATCTTACACCCTCCCCTTCGCCTGCTTAAAAAAAAAACACCCCACTAGAATAAGAAAAAATCTGCGAGAAATAACTTCATCCTTTTTTTTTTTTTTGCATTAGTGATTGTCACCAGATATTTATTAGCATTAATTTTTACTTGTAAACTCGCAGAAAACCCAAATAATTCCACCAACCTTCATTTATGTTGGGTTTGCCTAGATATATATATATATATATATATATATATATATATATATTTTTTTTTGTTGAAAGGAACTTTATTGAGACGTTTCGCCCGTGGACAGGCTTCTTCAGCCAATAAAGTTCTTGTACTTTAATGGTATGTAATATCGACTACATGAGGAATTAGACACATGTGCAACACATGAGTATCTTTATTTGTAAAGATACCCAGATGTAGAACACATGTTTAATTCCTTAATAAAGTTCCTGTCAGCAGTTGTGTATATTTTTCACCACTGGCCGCCGATAGCTTTATTACTTTCGATATTATTTTGAAATATCTTGGGACTCCTTTATTTCTCATTTTCATGTGGGTTATCATAAATGTACTTTTCCCTCTGGGTAACCAGCGTCTAGCCACATTGTGATAAATGGTTTTGATAAATGTTTTTAGGGATTGATTACCTCAAACTCCTCCTCTCCTAACCCTTCTCTTCTTTGAATTGAACTGATGTTGCACAAGTGTCTCAGTCCTCTAGCAACATTGCTGTAGATGATACAAGCACAAAAACAGTTACTGGAATCTTTCATTAAGACAATTTTTCGCCTGTATACGGCTGACATCTTCAAGTCAATGAGTTTTATTCTTGCAGATGGCTCCACCGTAATCCCGACAAGATCTGGGATCGGCAGCCCAAATGTCGCGGGCCAGGCGATCTCGGAGGCAAGCCTGTCATTGACATGACCTTCAACAGTGTGTGTGACGGCCAGTGGGCCTCCATGACCAAGATTCAGGGCAGGGTGTGAGGGCCGGAAACAGATAGGAAGATGAACAGTGGCAGAACAAGGAATGGAAAGGTTGAAGGAGAACGGCACAGCGAGGAACAGAAAGGCTTAAGAACAGCGACGGGACGAACAATAGACAGGTGGAAGAACAGCGTCAAAATTAGGGAAGGAGACGTTGAATAAAAAACGACAAAACGGAGAATACTAAAAAAAAGATTGAAGAACACTGACAGAACCGACAAAAGAAAGATTGAAGAACAGTGGCAGAATGAGAAACAGAAACTGAAGAACAGCGACTGAACGAGGAACAGAGGCAGGGCAAAACAACAACGTTCTGAAGCCCTAAGCTATAACAAATTTGAGGCTCATCAAATTCGAAAATCGAAACAGACATTAATTAGTAATGGGGGGATGAACAATTTTTTTTAGTCCCCCCTTATATAACTAGGCCCTAACCTGTAGCTCGGTAATTTATGTGTAAGTCAGGCCCTGGGCAGGCCCTGGGCAGGGCAATAAATCACATCAGCAGTGAAAAACAGCAGTAGGCTCTGACAGTGAACTCATCAATTGAAGAAGGAACAGAGCAGAGCCTGAATCAGCAGTAATAATAATAATAATAATAATAATAATAATAATAATAATAATAATAATAATAATAATAATTATAATATCTTTATTTAATACAAGTACGTACATGTACAAGGTATACAGGCCTAGCTGACATCAATGACATACTACTATATAAAAAGCCACTTGTTATGCTGAGCATTTCGGGCAAATTAGGTCAGTTTTTGTCCCAGGATGCGACCCACACCAGTCGACTAACACCCAGGTACCCATTTTAAACTGATGAGTTAACAAGGACAGCAGGTGTCTTATGGAAATACGTCCCTAATGTTTTCCAGTTGTACAGGAGGAGATTCGAACCCCGGACCTCAGTGTGTGAGCTGAGTGCGCTAGCGATCGAGTTACGGGACAAGGAACACAAATCCTCTTTTGTGCTCTGAGCTCCAAGGAGCTGAGGAACTTCCTAATCCTCATTTCCCCTAAGTTTTTGGGAACAGGGAGACTTCCTATTACTTATATTCCCTAAATTTTAGGCAGCAGAAGAATTTTCTAACCCTCATGTACTCTTGCCTTGTAGACATGAATCTTACATTTAGACATGTACTGTTGCCTTGCGTTACAGCATGTAGACATGTAGCCTTACTTTACAGCATGTAGACATGAACTCCTGTCTTACACTACAGCATGTATACATGTATTCTTGCCTTAAGTTACAGCATGTAGACATGTACTCCTGCTTTACATCACAGCATGTTAAGTCGATAAACAATATGATTAAGAGAGAATACTGTAATCTATATTTCTATTATATGTTTTTATGTTCATGGAGATGCACTAAACCCGTCAAGGGTCATGTGGTCCTGGGGAATGAAAGGCAAAAACCATTATAAAAGTTTCAAAATATGTATGAGGTCTAAATAAAAACTGACTAACATTCTTCTTTTTATGACCCTAAAGCAGTATAAATAATAATTAAATTTTGTTCAAGTTGAGGAAAATCTTATTTTTCTGTAATTGTAAC
>WNWK01000188.1:670000-680000 GCA_009830355.1 Cherax destructor | reverse complement strand
TCGTCAGGCCGATTTCCCTTAACCTTCTTCGTAGGACAACCTTAGCTCTGGGACTAGTCTTGTTGCAAACCTTTGCACTTTCTCTAATTTCTTGACGTGCTTGACCAGGTGTGGGTTCCAAACTGGTGCTGCATACTCCAGTATGGGCCTGACGTATATGGTATACAGAGTCTTGAATGATTCCTTGGGAGGTATTGGAACGCTATTCTTAGGTTTGCCAGCCGCCCGTATGCGCAGCAGTTATCTGATTGATGTGTGCCTCAGGAGATGTGCTCGGTATTATACTCACCCCAAGATCTTTTCTTGAGTGAGGTTTGCAGTCTTTGGCCACCTTAGACTATACTCTGTCTGCGGTCTTCTTTGCCCTTCCCCCATATTCATGACTTTACATTTGGCAGGGTTAAATTAAGGAGCCAGTTACTGGACCAGGCTTGCAGCCTGTCCAGGTCTCTTTGTATTCCTGCCTGATCCTCGACTGATTTGATTATTTTCATTAACTTCACATCATCTGCAAACAGGGACACTTCTGAGTCATCCCTTCCGTTATGTCATTCACATATACCAAAAACAGTACAGGTCCTAGGACTGACCCTTGTGGGAACTCCACTCGTCACAGGTGCCCACTTGACATCTCGTCACGTACCATGACTCGTTGTTGCCTCCTGTCAGATATTCTCTGATCCATTGTAGTGCTTTTCCTGTTACGTGTGCCTGATCCTCTAGCTTTGCATTAATCTCTTTTGAGGAACTGTGTCGAACGCCTTCTTGCAGTCCAAAAATGCAGTCTATCCACCCCTCTCTCTCGTGTCTTACTTCTGTTACCTTGTCATAAAACTGCAGTGGTTTGTGACACAGGATTTTCCTTCCTGAAACCATGCTGGTTGTCGTTTATGCTTGTGTCTTTCTAGGTGCTCCACCATTCTCCCCCTGATGATCTTCTCCATGACTTTGCATACTATACACGTCAGTGACACAGGTCTGTAGTTTAATGCCTCGTGTCTGTCTCCTTTCTTAAAATTGGGACTACATTTGCCATCTTCCACGCCTCAGGTAGTTGCCCAGTTTCAATGGATGTGTTGAAGATTTGTGTTAGTGGCACACACAACATCTCTGCTCCCTCTAAGGACCCACGGAGAAATGTTGTCCGGTCCCACCGCTTTTGAGGTATCGAGTTCACATAGCAGCTTCTTCCCCTCCTCCTCGGTTGTGTGTATTTCATCCAGCACTTGTTGGTATAACTCCCTATTCTGAATTCCTGGAGTCCTTCCTGTCTCCTGTGTAAATACTTTTTAAATCTCATGTTGAGCTCCTCACATACCTCTTGGTCGTTTATTGTGAACTCCCACCTTCCTTTCTCAGCCTGATTACCTGGTCCTTGACTGTTGTTTTCCTCCTGATGTGGCTATACAGCAGCTTCGGGTCAGACTTGACTTTTGATGCTATATCATTTTCATATTGTCGCTGAGCCTCCCTTCTTACCTGTGCATATTCGTTTCTGGCTCTTCGGCTAATCTCTTTATTTTCCTGGGTCCTTTGTCTTCTGTACTTTTTCCATTCTCTATTACACTTACTTTTTGCCTCCCTACACCTCTGGGTGAACCAAGGACTCGTTCTGGTCTTCCCATTACTTCTGTTTCCCTTGGGGACAAACTCTCCTCTGCCTCTTTGCATTTGGTTGTCACATATTCCATCATTTATTTTACTGGTTTTCCTGCCAATTCTCTCTCCACTGAACGTCTTGTAGGAAGTTCCTCATGCCTGTGTAGTCCCCTTTTGTAGTTTCGTTTCTCCCTTCCTATTCCTGCTCCCCTCTCCACTTGTAGCTCAACTATATAATCAAAACACAGAACCAAATGATCACTAGCTCCAAGGGGCCTTTCATACGTGATATCCTCGATGTCCGAACTACTCAAGGTGAATACTAGGTCGAGTCTTGCTGGATCATCCCCACCTCTCTCTCTGGTAGTGTCTCTAACATGTTGATGCATGAGGTTTTCCAGTACCACATCCATCATCTTGGCTCTCCATGATTCAGGACCCCATGGGGCTCCAGGTTTTCCCAATCAATCTCTTTGTGATTGAAATCACCCATAACTAGTAACTTTGCTCTCCCCATGTGGGCTCTTCTGGCTACCTCGGCTAGTGTGTCTACCATTGCTCTGTTGCTCTCGTCGTATTCTTCTCTTGGCCTCCTGCAGTTCTGTGGCGGGTTGTACATTACAGCAATTACCACCTTATGGCCCTCAGACTGAGTTGTTCCTACTATGTAGTCCCTTTCACCCATTCCATCCATTCCTTCCACTTCCTCAAATCCCCACCTGTTCTTAATGAGCAGTGCAACTCCTCCTCCCCCTCTGCTCCCTCTATCTTTCCTGAGGATTTGATATCCGGGTGGAAAGATTGCATCTGTTATCATCCTGGTGAGTTTCGTTTCTGTGAGTGCTATTATGTCTGGGGATGTCTCCTTTATTCTTTCATGCCACTCCTCACATTTATTTGTTATACCATCTGCATTTGTATACCAAACCTTTAACTTCTTTTCTAAAACCGTAGTCTGGGGGGTATGTTGGGGTTGGGAAAGTGGGAGATCTGATGGGGAACTATGGGTGGTTGGTGTGAAGGTGGAGTTTGTAATGAGGTGGGTGGAATCATTGGGTATGGCATGTGTGTGTGTGTGTGTGTGTGTGTGTGTGTGTGTTTGTGTGTGTGTGTGTGTGTGTGTGTGTGTGTTTGTGTGTGTGTGTGTGTTTGTGTGTGTGTGTGTGTGTGTGTGTGTTTGTGTGTGTGTGTCTGTGTGTGTGTGTGTTTGTGTGAGTGTGTATGTGTGTGCGTGCATATGTGTACTCACCTAATTGTGGTTGCAGGGGTCGATACTCAGCTCCTGGCCCTGCCTCTTCGCTGTCTGCTACTGGGTCTCTGCTCTCCCTGCTCCATGAGCTTTATCATACCTTGTCTTAAAACTATGTATGGTTCCTGCCTCCACTATATCTTTCTCTAGACTATTCCACTTCCTGTATGTGTGTGTGTTAGTTACCATTTTGTCCTAGGCACATGTCGATTTGACACTAGGCCTGTTGTATGTATGTGTGTGAGTGTGTGTGTGTGTAAGGAAACACTTCGAAATGTTTCCGCCCCGTCGGGAATAGAACCCTGTGTGTGTGTGTGTGTATGTTTGTGTGTGTGTGTCTATGTGTTTTTGTGTGTACTCTCACACACATATATATATATATATATATATATATATATATATATATATATATATATATATATATATATATATATATATTGCAAATAATCGCAGACAGGCGATCTTAACAATACAAGACAAGCCACGGGGGTGGAAATCTTTAGCTCAAGTACTTTCACATTTCTCAGTGCGTCGTCAGAAGCTATGCAAAGTTGCAAGGCAACAAATTTGCAACTTCATCTTTAGCTCAAGTACTTTCACATTTCTCAGTGCGTCGTCAGAAGCTATGCAAAGTTGCAAGGCAACAAATTTGCAACTTTGCATAGCTCCTAATGACGCACTGAGAAGTGTGAAAGTACTTGAGCTAAAGATTTCCACACCCGTGGCTTGTTTTTCATTATATATAAAAAAAAAAAAATATATATATATATATATATATATATAAATATATATATATATATATATATATATATATATATATAAATATATATATATATATATATATAAATATATATATATATATATATATATATATATATATATATATATATATATATATATGTATATATATGTCTTGCCGATTAGGTAAAACTGGTCAATTAGCAAGAACTCATCTAAAATTAAGTCCTTTCTAAAATTTTCTCTTATACGTTTAAAGATATATTTTTTTTCATTTATGTTAATGTAAGAATTTATAATTTTGTACCAAGAGAAACTTTGAAAACCTACCTAACCTTATTACAACAAGCGCAATTTAATTTAGCCTAACCCAACAAATATATTTTAGATACGTTAATATTAATTTAATAATAAACAAACACAATGAAATATATTTTTTTCGTTATGTTCAGAAGGATTTTGGCGAAATTATTGCATACACAAATTTTCACTTGTCTTATATGGCAAGGTGAGCGATGCTATTTAAGCCAAAATCGAAGTTTTACCTAATCGGCACGACATATATATATATATATATATATATATATATATATATATATATATATATATATATATATATATATATATATATATATATATATATATATATATATATATATGTCGTGCATTATAGGTAAAACTGGTCAATTAGCAAGAACTCATTTAAAATTAAGTCCTTTCTAAAATTTCTCTTATACATTTAAAGATATATATTTTTTCATTTATGTTTATGTAAAAATTTATAATTTTGTACCAAGAGAAACTTTGAAAACCTACCTAACCTTATTAAAACAAGCGCAATTTAATTTAGCCTAACCCAACTAAATATATTTTAGATACGTTAACATTAATTTAATAATAAACAAACACAATGAAATATATTTTTTCGTTATGTTCAGAAGGATTTTGGCGAAATTATTGCATACACAAATTTTCACTTGTCTTATATGGCAAGGTGAGCGATGCTATTTAAGCCAAAATCGAAGTTTTACCTAATCGGCACGACATATATATATATATATATATATATATATATATATATATATATATATATATATATATATATATATATATATATATATATGTCGTGCCGATTAGGTAAAACTGGTCAATTAGCAAGAACTCATTTAAAATTAAGTCCTTTCTAAAAATTTATCTTATACATTTAAAGATATATTTTTTTCATTTATGTTTATGTAAAAATTTATAATTTTGTACCAAGAGAAACTTTGAAAACCTACCTAACCTTATTAAAACAAGCGCAATTTAATTTAGCCTAACCCAACTAAATATATTTTAGATACGTTAACATTAATTTAATAATAAACAAACACAATGAAATATATTTTTTTCGTTAGGTTCAGAATGATTTTGGCGAAATTATTGCATACACAAATTTTCGCTTGTCTTATATGGCAAGAAGAGCGTTGCTATTTAAGCCAAAATCGCAAGTTTTACCTAATCGGCACGACATATATATATATATATATATATATATATATATATATATATATATATATATATATATATACAGAGAGTGTAGTGAGGTAAAGATTCAGGTGAGGTATGTTGAAGCTAACTACCTAGATAGATTATAATAGGTAGGTCAGATATATGACTGAGAAGAGGTTGGATTCGAACTTGTGTCAGTAGACTTCATGCAGTTTTCCTCTATTCTATGATATCTTTATATGTGAGGTAACGATGAATAAGCCCCCTGGCAAGAGGTTCGGCTTTGTTGTAGAAGCCGTTGTTCTTGTTGAAGTTGTTTGATATGCAGATTAGTGATGACTCCAGAATCCTTTGTTTTGAAGTGTCATCTTTCTTGTCAATGAATCGTGCGCTGTTGTGGGAGATTCTGTGTGAAGCACCGGCGATGTTCAGGTGGTTCATTTTTCTGGAATCCTGGTGTTCAAAAATGCGCGTGTGGAGATATATTAATGTTTCTCCCATGTGTATTTGGTCACAGTCGTTGCAAGGGATTGTATATAGCCCTGTCGTGGCTTTGACTTGTTGGTGGCATCCCTTACTGGTGATGTCCTTGACTAGTGGAGGCGGTGGAGGACACTTGGAATTTAGTGTTGGAGAAAATGCAGATGTGATAAATTAGACACTTGAGCAACATTTGGCTATATTTATTCGGGGAACGTTTCGCCAGCCAGTGGCTTCTTCAGTCGAATACAGAGAAGAACGGTGGAAGCTGAGGAGGAGTTTGAGGTAAGTAGTCCATCAATCTTGATATAAATACAGTATATGTGCGGAGGTAAGTGAGGTGAAGCAGTGGTAGGTAGCTTCACCAGTGGAAAAATCCAATAGTGGAAGTAGGTCATAGCTATAGATTTAGGTAAGCTTTGAAGAATTCAAAAGATGTTGCAGTGTCTGACAGAATTTGTATAAATAGTTATATAAAAGCGACAAGTTGATAAATGAGACATTTGTGCAATATATGAGCATCTTTATTCCGGAAATGTTTCGATGTTTCCACAATTGTTCTCTGTAGTGGACTAAAGAAGCCACTGGTTTGTGGAAAACTTCCAGAATAAAGATATACAAATGTTGTATAAGTGTCAGTTTTCTAAAACCATTTATACAAATTGTATCAGACAGCAACATTTTGGGATCTTTATGTATAGAATTTTCCAACCTTTCCCAAACCCATAGGATGACCTACTTTCACTAATGGATTTTCCCACTAGTGATGCCGCCTACCACTGCTTCGCCTCACCTGTCTGCAGTAAGCACCTTCTTCATGCATATGCTGTACTTTCATCAAGACTGATGGACTGAACACATTGACTCCAGGCTAAGGGACCGATTACCTCTAATTTCTACTCATCTTCCACCATTCATCTCTGTATTGGACTGAAGAAGTCACTGGCTGGCAAAACGTTTCCAGAACAAGTGTTTCATTTATCAACTTGGGGTTTATATAAAATCATTTATACAAATACTGGAGATGTCTTTAACAATAGAGTTGTTAGGGAGGACTAAGAATCTTCTCTCGTCTAGATGAAATGAAAATATTGCCTGCTCAACGCCTGCAGTCTCTGATGAAATGACTAGGATAGTGAACACAGGAACACAAGAATGGAAAAACACTGCAGCAGGTCTAATGGCCCATACAAGGCAGATCCTTATCAAAACCACCCATATATTTGTCCTTCCTTTTCCCAAAGCTATCCAAGAATTTTCTTCAGTACCTCGGTTTAGAGAACATCTGTTCAAGAAAAGAGCATTCTTTTTCCAAGGAATTCACTGTGCAGATACCGAGAGTACGTAGGAAGAAACCTGTAATGACGCCAGGTAAATCTTCGCGTCAAGGAGGGAGTAGTAGTGAAGATCTGGTCGACTAAAGGGTTTGCAGTAGATTTTGAAAAGTTGTTCATTATCATATTAATAGAGAACATCGAGTGCAGTCGACTTCCTCTGCCATGATGTTGACGGGTTCGAAGAGTTCAGCTGCTACACATGTGTAGCAGCTGGGTATCTTGTTGACTGAAACGTTTCTCCTACACAGTAGACTTCTTCAGTCAGATACAGAGGCAGCAGGCGGGGTAGCGAAGTAAAGATGTAATCAGTGCATCAACCTTGTAGAAAAAGTTTTTAAGGTGGTTAGTTTCTCAGCCTGGAGAAGTATTCAACTCCAAGAAGCTACCTCTGCTACCTCTGCTGCCTCTGCTGCCTCTGCTACCTCTGCTGCCTCTGCTGCCTCTGTATTTGACTGAAAAAACCTACTGTGCAAGAGAAGCGCTTCAGTCCACAATAAAGATTCCAAACTGTTGCTTATGAGTATTATTCTTCAACTTATCGGTATTAATTCGACACGCCTTAAAAATGACTTAAAATGACGACAAACACCGTAAAACTGACGTAAATAACTCGCGAGAGAATAAAACTATTGAAAATCCTTAAAAAAAGCACTAAAAACACATTTTAGTCATATTATTTAAAGAATAATGAACACTCAAAAAAAAATATGACGTAGGTGACGTTGCTGATTTGCGCAAAGTCTGACGTAATGACGTTCGCTGAACTGAAATTTACTCTAGAAAAGTTAACGTAGGCCGAAATGACGTAAATCGTGGTGTGACTGTAATGCCGACAATGACTGTAATATTGACAAGATGATGAATTTGACACATTTGCAACATCCGGGTAACTTTTTTTGTAGACGTTTTGCCATCCAGTGGCTTCATCAATACAATGAAAGAATTATATACAAAAGACAGTAGAAAACGAGGTAATCAGTCCCTCAGTCCCTCAGACAAGACGGATCTTACACAGATGACAACAAAGAAATGAGTGAGATACTGAAATCCCGTACGACCCTGTGTTTAGTGAGCCACTAATCGGTCTAAAGATCATGAATGAGCCTCAAAACTTCATCAATGTATGCCAGGTTTCCGACATTACTCTAACTCCGATACACTTTGAGAAAACCATTGACAACATGCCCATGCACTCAGCCCCGGGCCCAGACTCGTGAAACTCTGTGTTCATTAAGAATTCCAAGAAACCCTTTTCGCGTGTCCTAAGTATACTATGGAGAAGGAGCTTAAAGATGGGTGAAATTTCAGTCACTAAAAAACAACGGACATAGCCCCACTCCATAAAGGTGGCAGAAAAGCATTAGCTAATAACTATAGACCAATAGCTCTAACATCCCACATGTTAAAAATGTTTGAAAGAGTGCTAAGAGGCACGATTGCAAACAACTTGGATTCCCAAAAACTGCACAATCCAGAGTAACATGGGTTCAGAGCAGGTCACTCCTGCCTCTCGCAACTACTGGATCACTATGATATGGTCTTGGATGCACTGGAAGAAAAACAGAATGCAGATGTAATATACTCAGACATTGCAAAAGCCTTTGACAAGTGTGATCATGGCGTAATAGCGCACCAAAATACGTGCTAAAGGAATAACTGGCAAAGTGGGGAGATGGATCTTCAACTTTCTAACCAATCGAACACAAAAAGTAGTGGTCAACAGAGTTAAATCGGAAGCTGCCATAGTGAAAAGCTCTGTTCCACAAGGCACAGTACTCGCCCCATCCTGTTCCTCATACTCACATCAGACATAGACCGAAATGTAATTCACAGCTCCGTGTCATCCTTTGCAGATGATGCTAGGATCTGCATGAGACTGTCATCTATTGAGGACACGGTTAACCTCCAAGAAGATGATGCAGGTGAAATTGCAGATCTAGAGAGTGTACAGAGAATCTTTACTGCACATATAAGTTCTATCAAACACCTCAACTACTGGGAACGCTTAGAAGCACTTGACTTGTACTCGCTGGAACGCACGGGAGAGAGATATACCATAATCTACGCTTGGAAAATCGTAAAAGGAATTGTCCTGAATCTGCACACAGAAATCACTCCCTACGAAAGTAAAAAAATGGGCAGGCGGTGCAAAATACCCCCAATGAAAAGTAGGGGCGCCATTGGTACACTAAGAGAAAACACCATAAGTGTCCGGGGCCCAAGTCTGTTCAACAGCCTCCCCCCATACATAAGGGGAATTACCAATAGGCCTCTGGCTGCCTTCAAGAGGGAGCTGGACAGATACTAAAAGTCGGTGCAAGATCAGCCGGGCTGTACGGCCAGCAGTAACAGCCTGGTTGATCAGGCCCTGATGCACCGGGAGGCCAGGTCGTGAACCAGACCGCGGGGGCGTTAATCCCCGGAATACCCTCCAAGTAGAGGGAGAATCTAATTCATCAGGCCTAGTGTTGTTCATAATATACATTTATGACCTTAACATAAGAATGGAGGAACACTGCAGAAGGCCTACTGGCCCATACGAGGCAAGTCCTTATCAAAACCACCACTACCCAAAACTACCCAAAACTACCCAAGAATTTACTCCCGTATCCATGACACCAATCAATCCCAGCCCCTCCCACTCATATATTTGTCCAATCTCTGTTTAAAGCTACCCAGGGTCCCAGCCTCTATCACCCTACTCGGAAGATTATTCCACGTATCCACAACTCTGTTCGAAAACCAGTACTTACCTATGTCCTTTCTAAATCTAAATTTATCCAAATTAAATCGGTTATTTCTGGTTCTTACCTGGTTCGACATCCTCAGTACTTTTTTAATATCACCTTTGTTTATGCCCATCATCCACTTATACACCTCGATGATATCTCCCCTCATTCTACGTCTCCCCAGAGAGTGAAGATTCAAGGCTCTAAGTCTATCTTTATACGGGAGATTCCTTATACAGTAAATTATTTTAGTCATTCTTCTATGTATGTTCTCCAATGAATCTATATCCATCCTGTAGTAAGGAGATCAAAACTGAGCGGCATTATCCAAATGACGATAGACGTAAATTCGAGGACGTCACAAAAATAGGCAGGAT
>WNWK01000188.1:642500-665000 GCA_009830355.1 Cherax destructor | reverse complement strand
ACATATGCAATTACGCATATTATTGTAATTTCTTCCATATATATATATATATATATATATATATATATATATATATATATATATATATATATATATATATATATATATATATATATATAATGTATTTTTATTTTTATTAACACATCAGCCTATTCCCACCAAGGCAGGGTGGTCCGAAAAAGAAAAACTTTCATCATCATTCACTCCATCACAGTCTTGCCAGAGGCGTGCTTACACAACAGTTATAAAACTGCAACATTAACACCCCTCCTTCAGAGTGCAGACACTGTACTTCCCATCTCCAGGACTCAAGTCCGGCTTGCCGGTTTCCCTGAATCCCTTCATAAATGTTACTTTGCTCACACTCTAACAGCACGTCAAGTATTAAAAACCATTTGTCTCCATTCACTCTTATCAAATACGCTCACACGTGCTTGCTGGAAGTCCAAGCCCCTCGCACACAAAACCTCCTTTACCCCCTCCCTCCAGCCTTTCCTAGGCCGACCCCTACCCCGCCTTCCCTCCACTACAGATTTATACACTCTCGAAGTCATTTTGTCTCGTTCCATTCTCTCTACATGTCCGAACCACCTCAACAAGCCCTCCTCAGCTCTCTGGACAATCGTTTTGGTAATCCCGCACCTCCTCCTAATTTCCAAACTCCGAATTCTCTGCATTATATTCACACCACACATTGACCTCAGACATGACATCTCCACTGCCTCCAGCCTTCTCCTCTTTGCAACATTCATCACCCATGCTTCACACCCATATAAGAGTGTTGGTATAACTATATTCTCATACATTCCCCTCTTTACTTCCATGGACAAAGTTCTTTGTCTCCACAGACTCCGAAGTGCTCCACTCACCCTTTTCCCCTCATCAATTCTATGATTCACCTCATCCTTCATAGGCCCATCTGATGACATGTCCACTCCCAAATATCTGAATACATTCACCTCCTCCATACTCTCTCCCTCCAATCTGACATCCAATCTTTCGTCACCTAATCTTTTTGTTATCCTCATCACCTTACTCTTTCCTATATTCACCTTCAATTTTCTTCTTTTACACACCCTACCAAATTCATCCACCAACCTCTGCAACTTCTCTTCAGAATCTCCCAAAAGCACAGTGTCATCAGCAAAAAGCAAATGTGACAACTCCCACTTTGTATTTGATTCTTTGTCTTTTAACCCCACACCTCTTGCCAAGACCCTCGCATTCACTCTCTTACAACCCCATCTATAAATATATTGAACAACCACGGCGACATCACACATCCTTGTCTAAGGCCCACTTTTACTGGGAAATAATCTCCCTCCCTCCTACACACTCTAACCTCACTTCACTGCTTTCAGTAACCTACCTCCTATTCCATACACCTGCAACATCTGCCACATTGCCCCCCTATCAACCTTATCATATGCCTTTCCAAATCCATAAATGCCACAAAAACCTCTTTACCCTTATCCAAATACTGTTCACCTATATGTTTCACTGTAAACACTTGGTCTACACACCCCCTACCTTTCCTAAAGCCCCCTTGTTCATCTGCTATCCTGCTTTCTGTCATACTCTTAATTCTTTCAATAATAACTGTACCGTACACTTTACCAAGTACACTCAACAGACTTATTCCCCTATAATTTTTCCACTCTCTTTTGTCCCCTTTGCCTTTATACAAAGGAACAATACACGCTCTCTGCCAATCCCTAGGTACCTTACCCTCTTCCATACATTTATTAAGTAATAGCACCAACCACTCCAAAACTATATCCCACCTGCTTTTAACATTTCTATCTTTATCCCATCAATCCCAGCTGCCTTACCCCCTTTCATTCTACTCACTACCTCACGAACTTCCCCCATATATATGTGAAATCATATCAGTCAATCAACAAGTGATAGATGCAGTGTTATCAAAACTACCAGGAGCAACAGTCATTGCCCCTACTAATAGTGTCTTGCTTGGAGCACCTCTGGGAAGCGAGGCCATTGACACAATTCTCAGGAAGAAACTGGAAGAATTGAGGAGAATGGAACAACAAATAGGCAATCTTGACACCCATGATGCCTTGTACCTTCTCACAAAATGCTTGAGTCTGCCCAGGTTTACATATTTCCTAAGATGTGCTCCTTCATATGATAACCCTATACTGCACGAATATGACAGTATCCTGAGGCAGAACTTTACTAAAGTACTTAACCTTACTCTAGAAGATGGGCAATGGGACCAAGCTACACTCCCAGTCAGACTAGGAGGCATTGGTGTCCGCAAGTCATCTCAGATTGCTCTACCTGCTTTCCTGTCTTCATGCATTGCATCCAGAGGGCTGGTAGCAGCAATTCTCCCTGAACATCTTAGGGACACGATTGTAATCCATGACCAAAAGTTCGTTGATGGAGCTAGGATCTGGGATAACCTAACAGGCTCTGAAACCAGGCCTGCTCCCCCCAACAACTACAAACAGTCGCACTGGGATGGCCCAATAGTAGAGAATATAGCCTCAGCAATGCTTCAGAGTGTGTCAGGGAAGGATAGAGCCCGCCTCCTTGCAGTGAGAGCTCCTCATGCAGGGGACTTTCTTTTGGCTGTTCCCAACTCAAGCCTTGGCACACGCCTCGACCCACAGACCATCCGCATTGGTGTTGCCCTTCGACTTGCCGCCCCTATTCTCGCCGAACACAGGTGTATTTGTGGCAGTGAAGCAGCAGACCGATTCGGGTACCATGGTCTTGTGTGTCGTAAATCCGAGGGAAAAATTGCAAGACATGAAGAGGTTAATAACATTATCAAGAGGAGCCTCACAACAGCCGGATGCCCAGCAATAAGGGAACCACCCCAACTATGCAGATCTGATGGCAGCCAAAAGCGTCCAGATGGTATCACCCTTCAAGCCTGGACAGACGGCAAGGTGGTGTGGGACTACACATGTGCATCTACCTTGGCTGATACCTATCTCCAATACACCAATGAGGAAGGAGGGGCAGCTGCCACCTTCAGGGAGTCCCAGAAGTCGAGAAAATATGGTGAACTTGCCCATCATTATATGTTTGTTCCCATAGGCTCAGAGACCCTTGGCTCATGGGGAAAGAGTGCATCTAGGTTCCTCAAGGAGCTGGGCAAAAGACTCAACAGGGTAACTAGGGATCCCAGGGCAGCTAGTTTTCTGTTCCAGCGACTCAGTGCTGCTGTTCAGAGGGGTAATGCATGCTGTATTTTGGCACGCGCCCCAGCTCGGAAGAGCTGGATGAGATTTTCGCATTATAATCAGTGACAAACATGTAACAATATGTACTAGACATGTATCTCTCACCTCGTGTACTGTATATGCCATCTTTATATCAACAATGTATCTCTTAAATCTTATATATATATATATATATATATATATATATATATATATATATATATATATATATATATATATATATATATATATATATATATATATTATAAATGTGTGTGTGTGTGTGTGTGTGTGTGTGTGTGTGTGTGTGTGTTGTGTGTGTGTGTGTGTGTGTGAAGCTTTAGTGGTTACAGTTTGTGTTGTCTTTTCTTCATGACTGGTTCATATACTGACCATCTCTTCTATTTCTTGTTTTATTTTTTTGTTTATCAGTAATCTGCAATTATGGACTTTTTTTTTAACATATTGATAAATCGAAAAGAAATCCCTGTTTGTCAGTCTTTGATAATCGTGTATGAGATTTTCAAACCTACTCTTTCGTAGTATCTAATGTTCGCATTTACATTGTTTTCAAATGTTCTTGAATTATCTGGGATAAAATCATGAAACTGCCAGGCGAGGATTTATTGCTAGTGTTTCGTTAAATATGTTTTATTATCTACAGAGGAATAAACAATGAGAATTGCAGAAATGGCGTTATTTGTGGCAATAGTGTTAGTGGTTGCAGATCTTGTGGTAGTAGGGGAATTTTTAGTTGTAGTTGTAGTGGTGGTGGTGGTGCTGGTGATGGTGGTGGTGGTCAAAGATGGGGCGGGGCTTGTCTCTCGTGGTTTCTCCAGTGTTGTGACAATAGCGTGTGCCAGTAAAACAGGTCTATAATTGAAAACTTCCTCACTCTCACTTTTTTTTTGTATACTGACACAATGGTTGCCATACTGCATGTGTTCTCCCTAAGCTTTGGCAGGGGAAGCTTAAACATGGGGCATTGTTGCCTCCCTTCAGCTTCATGACTTACCTCACCTGGTCATGCATGCGTTCCTCGCACTGTAGACAGTAATAAAAAAATGACAGACGTTGCTGAAAAAGCTTTATTTGGAACAACGTTTCGCCCTGAGTAGAGACTTATCAAATCATGACTTGGTAAAGCTTTACAGAAAACGAAACGTTATCTCAGTTACAGCTTATTCAGCATCATGTCATCTCTTACTATCTGGTCCTAATGCTGTTATCTCAGTGATTCAGTCTCAGTCAGCTGTTCCCAATTTAAAACGGATTCGTTTTTTTTTCTGAACTTTTTTTTTTTTATCATTTCACGCACATCTTGCCTTAAATTTTTTTGTTATCTTTATTATTTGTGTTTTTAACTTGCACTTGTTATTAATAAAATGGGTTCTGATCTACGCCTTATTATGCCTTTTCAAAATTTTCGTTCTCTCCGTATTTTCCAAAATTTATTCTGGCTTGTGTAACTCATTGGCTGGTTTGTGGAATATTGTGTCCTTAATTTTTTTTACTTATGCTTCCAAAATGTATTTTTTTTTAAGCACTTTGTTATATATGTTTATCGTTTTTTGTTAATCGTATAGCACAAATTTTAATATAACACACGTTCTGTTATATTATTTTCACATATAATGTTATATTGTTTGAGTATATTACCTTATTTTGCTTGTATATATATATATATATATATATATATATATATATATATATATATATATATATATATATATATATATATATTGTATATATATTATGTATATATTGATATATTGTTCTATGTATATATTGATGTCATATACTTTGTCAAATTGTCAAATGTTACATAATTTTCATATATTATGTTATATTCATATCATACATAATTTTATATTGTTCTCGTGTACTATGCTATATAGATTTCATATATTATGTAGCTCTCATATATTATGTTATATTGTTTTCTTATATTATGTTAAATAGTTCTCAAATAATATTGTTCATATATTTGTTATATTGTCTATCATTATGTTTGTTTATATACCTCATATATTGTGCTATATACCCATCATATATTGTGTTATATACCCATCATATATTGTGTTATATACCCATCATATATTGTGTTATATACCCATCATATATTGTGTTATATACTATCATATATTGTGTTATATACCCATCATATATTGTACTATATACCTATCATATATTGTGTTATATACCCATCATATATTGTGTTATATACCCATCATATATTGTGTTATATACCCATCGTATATTGTGCTATATACCCATCATATATTGTGCTATATACCCATCATATATTGTGCTATATACCCATCATATATTGTGTAATACCCTTACAATATTGTAATACATCTATTGTACAACTACGAAATTGATGACACGATTGCAACAAACCTGCTATCAGGAGTTTTAAACTCCGACCGTCGGTAAGCCCAAGTGCTGCCAGGCTGGCCCAGTGCTTTACGCGACGGTCTTGAGTTTTGAGACTCTCTGATCGCGGGTTTGAACCCCACCCGTGGTATAGTTTATATATTGTGTTATATGGTTCTTATATGCTACACTAAATAGTTCTCATATATTATCATTATATAGTTCTCATATAGTATATAGCTCTCATATATCATATAGTTCTCATATAGTATATAGATCTCATATATCATATAGTTCTCATATAGTATATATATCTCATATATCATATAGTTCTCATATAGTATATAGATCTCATATATCATATACTTCTCATATAGTATATAGATCTCATATATCATATACTTCTCATATAGTATATAGATCTCATATACCATATAGTGCTCATATAGTATATAGATCTCGTATATCATATAGTTCTCATATAGTATATAGATCTCATATATCATATAGTTCTCATATAGTATATAGATCTCATTTTTATGCAAAATTATTCTCACATGTTACATAGTTTTCAAATGTTATATAGTTCTCATTTGTTATTAAGTTCTCATATATTTTGCTTTATGGTTCTCATATGTCATATAGTTCTATATATTGTATCATATAGTTCTAACATGTCGTGTTATATTGTTCTCATATATTTTATTATATAGTTCTCATATTTTATATTATATAGTTCTCATATATTGTTTTAAAAGTTCTCATATGTTATATAGTTCACATATATTTTATTATATAGTTTTCATATATTTTATAGGTTCATGGTTGCTCTTGATTTCCTGTTCTCTGAAATATTTATTTAGTGCATTTTTGCATTTGTTCTTCCTATTTAAGAATTCAGTTTTCTTTGTGTAACAGTTTGGTATTTTTATTGACGCAAGGTATCGTCTGCTCAGCAGGCTTCCTCAGTCGAAATATAGATGGAGACATCAGAAGTAGTGGAGGTGAGATGTGAGGTGATCAATAAGAGACATCAGCAGTGAAGATGAAGATGTAAGATGGTCATTAAGAGACATCAGTAGCGGAGATGAAGATGTAAGAGGGTCACTAAGAGACATCAGTTTGACTTGAGTTTCATCCTCGTAGGTCAGTCAACTGTTAGAATTAATTATAACTGATTCCTACAAGTAATTATTGTTTTAACTTTACCCAACATGAAGTAATATTTTTGTATTTTGTATTTTGATTAACTGTTCACTTTAGATTCCTCCGAGAGAAGAGTAGGGAATGCTGCGATGCCTCTTGAGCTCTTGATTCAATGAACTAAAGCTGTTCTCTCGTTTCTTGTTCTGAATTTGAATACCTTCCATTTTACAGGCGCTGTATGGGCCCTCTAAGGGCCTCTTCTCTATCAATTGCAATACTACTACTACTAATAATAATAATGTTATTATTATTATTATTATAATCTTGCTTGAACTGCTGCACATACTGTACTTGGGGCCTTCTATATACTGCAAATTTATTGTAAAATAATAAGAATTAAGTTTATTATAAATATTATTATTATTATTATTATATAAATATAATAATAATAATAATTATTATTATTATTATTATTATTATTATTATTATTATTATTATTTAAATATTATTATTATTTTATTATTATTATTATTATTATTATTATTATTATTATTATTTAAATATTATTATTATTTAAATATTATTATTATTTAATTATTATTATTATTATTATTATTATTATTATTATTCTTAACTGCACCATATTCCTCTATTTTAAAAGAAGGTTTAATTTTTTTCCTTAGTGCATCAGCTGCTCAAACTTGGACTCACTGCATAAAATCTCTATCAATTTTTTTTTAATTTATTACAGAGATGCAATCATAAACATTGCTTTCACCAATATCCTCTCCCAAGGCTTTATTTTAGACTTATTAAATTACTACTTTTTTTTATTCCCTTTAAGGAAAGTACATTGATAATATAAATAAAAATAATAATAATTAATAATAATAATAATAATAATAATAATAATAATAATAATAATAATAATAATAATAATAATAATAATGTAATAATAATAATAATAGTAATAATAATGTTTTGGTTTCTTAAAAGTCAAATTTAGTGATTAATATCGACAAGTATTTACGAAGGACATGTTTTTGGGATTTAAGTCACTGAGGTTACGTGTCGCTCATCGGGGACCAGACAGAAGAATCTTGTGGGCGAGTCGTAGCCTCAACAAGTGCCTTAATACCTGCAAACGTGTCTTATATTTCAGTTGCAGGTATTATATCGTATTGTTTGGTATTCCTCACACGTGTATAAAGAAGCATCATACACACGGTGTATAATATATTGCTCTGCAGTATGCAGAGCAAGTTTTGACTAGGACAACGTTTCCCTCTATGTAGAGCTTTATCATGCTTGATAAAGCTCCACGCAGAAGGAAAAGTTGTTTCGTGATAAGCTTGTTTTCAATATTATCTTAATCTGTCTTCTCTCTCCACTATTTTTTTATTAACCTCATCCAAATTTATTTCTTTGATCCTGGATGTTTTCATTCGTTTGTTTTCATACTTTTCTTTAATATTCTTTGATCTTAGATGTTTTCATTTGCCTGTTTTCTTTTCCTTATTTTAAGTCTAACTTGTGATCCAGTCAAGCACTCGGGTATTTTAATACATTCACTTTAAATATACTCACAAGAACTCACGAAATCGTAATGACACGACTCACCACGTGTTCAATTCCCGCCCGTGGTATGGTTTGTTTATCTGAAAAATATACCTCACATGATGTATATACACCGAGATCAGCAATGTATATACGTAGATGGGAATATACCGGCGAATATACAGTTAAAATTTCTTCGCTTTATTTAATATAGTATGTTTGATGGCGCGTAGTTTTAAGGATCATCATTTAGTAGATAGGCTTTAAACCGAATACATCAGCCTATATGCTATGCTCTTCATGGGGGTGGGGGGGACCTTGATGATGGCGACTGGTTCTTGATTTGAGGAATCTGAGCTATCCTCCCCTTCCTCGGATAGAACCCCAAATGCTGTATGGTTATTTCGAGTAAGATGCTTTGATTTTTCCGTCTCGTTTTAGTCTGATTGGCATAATCAGGTGCATGTTTAGTTAATCAGGTACATGTTTAGTTAATCAGGTGCATGTTTGGTTGATCAGGTACATGTTTAGTTAATCAGGTGCATGTTTAGTTAATCAGGTGCATGTTTAGTTAATCAGGTGTATGTTTAGTTAATCAGGTGCATGTTTAGATAATCAGATGCATGTTTAGTTAAACAGGTGAATGTTTAGTTAATCAAGTGCACATTTAGTTAATCAGGAGCACGTGTGGTTAATTAGGTGATTTTTTGTGAATTAAGAATATGTTTAGTTAATCGGGTGTGTACTTAGGTAATCAGATACGTGCTTAATTAATCAGGTTCAAGTCTAGTTGATCAGGTGCATGTTTAGTTAATCAGGTGCATGTTTAGTGAACCACGAACATGTTTAGTTAATCAGGAGTGTATTTAAGTAATCAGATACGTGGTTAGTTAATCAGGTTCAAGTCTAATTAATCAATTGCATGTTTCGGTAATTAGAAGTATATTTAGATAATTAAGTGTATATTTAGATAATTAGGTGCATGTTTAGGTAATTACGTGACTGGATAATCAAGTGCATTTTTGGTTAATCAGGTGATGATGGGTCATCAGGAGCTGCCGGGTCAGGTCAGGTGCTGTCGGGTCAGGTCAAGTGATGACGGGTCAGGTCAAGTGATATCGGATCACTGATGCTGAATCAGGTCATGTGCTTCAGGATCAGATGCTGCTGGGTCAGTTCAGATTAGGACTTTTTGGCAACGTTTCGCACTAGACTTTACCAGACAACGTTTCGTACAATACTTTCCTAGACAACGTTTCTGTTAAATGTCAGCTATTTCAAGACTTGTAAAAACCTCACATCTTCCTTATGAAATCTTATTATCTTATGTGTCTTTCTAGTGTATACCTGTTCACTTAAGTCTTTGTAATAGCTTCCTGTCCAATTAAGTCTTTGTATTATCTACGTACCTGTATATGTACTTAGGTCTCTCTAATATTTATCTCCTATTCTTTGCAGTATCTACCTGTCCATTGAGTCTGTAATATTTACCAGTTCACTTATTTTTTGTAAAATCTACCTGTCCCTTTTGGGCCAATGTAATATTTACCTGTTCACTTAAACTCCTTGTAATATTTACCAGTGCACTTACTCTTTGTAATATTTACCTGTCCACCTAAAGTCTTTGGAATAACTACCTGTCCACTTAAAGTCTATGTAATATCTACCTGTCCTCTAATATACAAAAACATATTCTCTCATCTTAATCCCAGGCTAAGAAAATGGTGCCTAACCAGAACGAGGTGAGCCACATCCTACAATAATGATGGCTAGAGCTGCACTAATACAAAATGAGTCAATCTGCTACACATCCGTGTCCTACACCCTCCCCCCAACCCATACATATCCTAACCTACACAAAAAAGTATTAATAACTCTAAAGAACCAGTTACTAGCTCCCTCACCAATGACAAAATAATCATGAACATATTGAAAACCTATATAAATATAAACTTGCAAAGATAAAAAATATTTTCGTCCCCAATAAATTTATTCAGAGAACCCTGCTAGTATATAATCCCTTTTATAAAATAATATAACTGGCAAGAAATGTACAAAATAAACGATATTACTCTTCCTCAATACCCCGACAAAGCCAACACATCCCTCATTAAAACCCATTATATATCATAATTTTATAACACTACAACCACCAATACACTCACGCAACCTTCTCTGATCGTTATAAAATATCCTAGCCCCCCCCCACAAAAAAAGGAAAATTTTAATCCATGCCTTTGAAAATACAAACTTTATCAAATGTATATAACATCTGGGCAACAAAACTTGGCAGCCTAGCTACTTAAAATAATATATTACAGATGTTCTTAATAAACAAATAATGATATATATTTTATTAACAATAATTTAGTAAATAAATACTATACTCGTAAGTTACATTACATTCCCACACCAACTCATGCACCTGTCCAACCTATTTTTACAGTTACCCAAAATTCTTGCTTCAATGACGAGACACGGTAGCTTGTTCCACTCATCCACAAGTCAACTGATAAACCATAATTTCCCTATATACTTTCTAAATCTAAATTTGTCCAACTTAAACCCATTGCTGCCAGTCCTGTCTTGGCTAGATATTCTCAGCACATGATTTATATCCCTATTTATTTATTTACTCCTTCGAAGAATTTCCTCCATGATAACACTGCCATCATTTGCATATGACTCACACCTTGCACCATCACCATAGTTAAGAAGTCTGTCAGCAGGCACAAGTTTGTCCGTGTCCAGCTGCCCCGTCACACCAGTCTCCATTACACACCCGTCTGATCGTGTCCACCTGGCTGTCCCGTCACACTAGTCTGTCCGTGTCGTGAGAAAGACTTACTGACCCTCCTGTTGCCTGTACTGCATGAGGGTCAGTAAGACTGCATGTCACCTGTGCAACAATGTTAAGGATGGTTTAGAAAAACACGTAAGCAAACACTAGGACATATTAGAAAACGTTTCGGTCCTGGGACCTTGATCACTTCTAATATATACAGAGATTAAAATTCAGTATATATTGGCGGAGAGTGAGGTGTAACACATGCGTCACTCACACCTCACTCTTCGTCTATATATATTGTCTTTTAACCTTTGTATGTTAGAAGTGATCAAGGTCCAAAGACCTAAACGTTTTCTAATAAATATGTTCTTGAGTTTGCTTACTTGTTTTTCTAAACCATATTATCGGTATTTATTACTAAGGCAATAAATACCGACAAGGACACACCATGGCTTGTTTTTGTAGTGTTTTAGAGTCAAAGCTCAAGGTGTTGAAGGTATAAGCTCTACTTCTCAATGAGAAAAATATGAAATTGAAAACTAGCTTGGATAAGTACAACAATGAATGTGAGGTGGCTGGGGATGGTGAAGGGTAACAGGTTACTGGTAGTGAGGAGCAAATTGGTAGTAGTAACAAATGGAAATAAGTTTCCAGTAAAGGAAGGAACAACAAATTGAGGAATGTTAACAGAACATGTGTGATGATAGAAAATCGCTTTTCTGTTCTGCAAGTTAGTGAGGATAAAGGTGCCATCAACCCCTTTGCTGTAAAGGTGAAAATATCCTTGTAGTCAACAATTCACAAATGTGACATAGGCACTTGGCTTCATATCAAGAAGTATTAAATAACGGAAGTCCTTTGGTTATACTTCAGCTTTATATATTCTTGGTAATGCCTCATTTAGGTTATGTTGCGCCGTTTCTCGTCTCCATATTACAGAATAACCAACATTTGGTTATTTTTATTATGGAAATGTTTCTCCAGCCAGTGGCTTCCTCAGTCCAATTCAGAGAAGAATGGTGGAAGATGAGGAGTTTGAGGCAAACAGTCTCTCAGCCTAGAGTCTATGTTTTCATTCCACCAATCTTGATAAAAGTAAAACATATGCGTGGAGAAGAGGCTTATATACTGCAGACAAATGAGACGAAGCAGTTGCAAGTGGCGCCACCACTGGAAAAATCCACTATTGGAAGCAGGTTCCATTTACCAGAAATCTTCCCTACGAGGATAGACTGAGGTCACTGAATCTGCACTTTCTTTAAAGGCGTAGAATTAAGGGGATGTAAATTAAATATATAATTGGGAAACGGGTGTAAATAAAGGTGATACAAATTATCTGTTGAAAAATATGTAAATAAGACAAGACTCGCAGCATTGAGTTGAAGTTGGAAAATAAATTACGATTACAAAGGGAAGCTAGAAATCGCTGGTCTGGTAAGAGCAGTGGATGAGTGGAATAAACTCCCAAGTAACATCATTGAAGAGAGAAGCTTAGGCAGCTTTGAAGTTAGATAACTACCCGAGTGGGTATAGGTGGGTGTGAGTTAGACCTGCCTAGCAAGGGCCAGTAGACATGCTGCAGTGTTCCTCCTTTCTTGTGTTCTTATTGTCCTAAGAATATATGTTTGCATCATTCTCTTTTCCTTGACTAAAGAACTTAATTATTTCAATATGATAAGAAGCTGATTGTATAGGAACTCAAACTTCCGTCAACAGATTATGTATTACGCTGTACTGAGAATGCAATCAGAATGTCTATTGGCAATATAAATGTCAATAATAAGGAATTATAATAAAAATTATTAATTCAGAATAAATATCATGACGGCATAATATAATTTCTTATTTTATAAATTTTATTTTTATTTCATATATAACTAGAAATAATTTCATGCAACCAGAATAAATATAAAACGGAGAAAAAAATATTCAACAAAGAATCTCCTTTCGTAAGAACAAAATTATAAAACAAAAATCTCGAAGTCATATAATTATGTTTCTCAATTTTCAAAAATTATTAGCTGTCATATAAACAATATTTTTGTCTATTTTTGTCTGCATTTCATAGAAATTATTCAGCAAGTAATTCATTAGTGATAGCCTGAATACTAAGAAGCTGAATAATTTCAGAATGACTGTAAAATTACCTTGAACAATAAAGTAAATGATAATTGATTATTAGAGAATAACCGTTGAAGTCAGGGTATATAATCTAACAGAAGCACCAGTCATTAACTTTTCTATGTCAAGATGCAGCGCGAAGTGTTGAAAAGTAAAAAAGGCATCGCAAATTAAGGGGATATAAATAACGTGTTGAAAATTTCTAACATCAGTAGATTCAGGTTGGAGAAATTTAGATTTAGAAAGAACAGTGCACAAATAACCCGGACTTAGGAGTGACAGTGTAATAATTATGTTTCAGTCCGTCTAGGACCACTTGACAGTTCACAGTAAAGTAAAAATGGAAGAAAGCCAGAATATATGCAAGAGAGGAATGGAGAAGACGGGAGAGGGAATGGTAATGGAATTAAAAGTAGTAGTAGTAATAGTAGTAGTAATAGTAGGAGTAGTAATAGTAGAAGTAGTAAGGGTAGAAGTATTAGTCGTGAAGCACTGGTAGAGGTGGAAATAAGGAAGTAGTATACGTGGAAAGCTAGGAAAAATTATGGCAGATTGTGTAGAAATAATTAAATTCACATATGACAGAATCCAACAAGGCTTAAGACAAGGCAAAGAAAATACAGGAAATGTGAAGGGGAGTATGGAGAGGAAGCAGTAAAGGTAAGGTCAAGTCACAAGTATTCCGAAGTTTACAGCATATGACAACGTGTTGGGAAAGGCAGGTATCAACAGAGAGCCAAGACTAATTTTCATCTCAGGAACGTTATATATGAGGGATGCTTCAACAAGACTAGAAGAAGGGTAGACAGTTTTGGCAGAAAATCAGTTAATAGGGTGACTGTGATCCATAACATGACTGAAAAGAGTGAAAGACATGGGAAAAGTCGAAATTAACCCAGTGAAGAGCAGGGGTCCTTGGGTACAATTAGAGAACACTATGTCAACATCAATGGTCAAAGTCTCTTCAACACATTACCAGCAGATATCAGAAATATTGTCAGAATAAAGACACTTCTTTTGTGTTCATTAAGGCTATCAGAAAGAGAGTATCCAGTTAAACCAAAGTGTAGAAGAGGACAAAAAGAGCAGGAAATGGAGAAGACACCAGAAACATCAGTGGCAGAAGTAAGGACAATATTGCTACGAAGTGCGTTAGTTTGGATAAAGTAAGTTTTGTATTGAAAGGAGGCTGGAAATACAAGGAAAGCAAGGAACAGATTTCACGAGAGAAGGAAATTTGGCAGACAAATGCCAAATGGGAGAGTTTTTGAAATTGGGAGGAGAGCCAAGGCGAGAGAAAGAAGCAGAATGGTAAAAAATGTAGCGAGTGTATATGAACTTTTATCTCCCAAATTCCCTAGTGAAATCTCATGTTCTTTGCCTTCCTTCATTTCCAGTCTCCTAAATCTAAGGAACACCCTCCGTCCTTAATATATCAAACTTAATCTTCGTCAAACTAACACCTTTCGTAGCAATTTAGTTCATGCTTCTCCTCCTGCCATAGTTAATTCCGCTGTATACTCCATTTCCTTCTCTTCTTCTTCTCCCCAATACTTCCAAGAAATTGGCAACTTTCTTTCTGACAGGCTTAAGGAACGACGCCACATTCTTCCACACTATGAAGCTGAGCTCTTCTGCAGACTATGGGACTGACCTCAAAATGGACTGATCACATCATCTTTGCATCTCCACTGCTTTTCCTGTTTGTGTGTTCGATTGAAGAAGCCTACTGTGAAAGCGAAACATTTCGACTATATAGATAAACATCTCTTTCAAATTGGTATTAATCACCTTCTTAGTTTAAGAAAAAGTTACCATACTGTTAATTGTATGCACCAGATATTACACCATACTTTAAACAATATAAGACAGATAATAAACAACATTAATAAAATATTGAATAATACGTAACAGATAAGAATGTTTATAAAGTATTGAATTTATGTAATATTTGGAGGCATGCACACCAGATATTGAACACTATGCACTTTGTTATGAAACCTGCACATCAGATTTTACAAATATAACCAGATTTTAAGTATGTCTCATCTTTGCAGAAATATCTGAAGATAACAAATAGATAGGGGTGAGCGAGGAAGACATGAGTCAGGGCAGGGGTGAGAGGGGAAGACAAGAGTCAGGGGAGGGGTGAGAGAGGAAGACAAGAGTCAGGGCAGGGGTGAGAGGGGAAGACAAGAGTCATGGCAGGAGTGAGAGAGGAAGACAAGAGTCAGGGCAGGGGTGAGAGAGGAAGACATGAGTCAGGGCAGGAGTGAGAGAGGAAGACAAGAGTCAGGGCAGGAGTGAGAGAGGAAGACAAGAGTCAGGGCAGGGGTGAAGAGTGGAGTCCCGCAAGGATCACTACAACAACCTTAATTATTGATGCTATATTTGAACCAGCTACTACACTGTTGATGATCCTCTCACTCCACCCTACACTGCTGGTGATCCTCTCACTCCACCCAACACTGCTGGTGATCCTCTCACTCCACCCTACACTGCTGGTGATCCTCTCACTCCAAACTACACTGCTGGTGATACTCTCACACCACCCTACACTGCTGGTGATCCTCTCACTCTACCCTGCACTGCTGGTGATACTCTCACTTCACCCTCTACTGCTGGTGATACTCTCACACCACCGTACACTGCTGGTGATACTCTCACTCTACCCTACACTGCTGGTGATACTCTCACTCTACCCTACACTGCCTGCTTGCATGAGTACCTGACTCTGCCTCAGCAACACGCAACCGGTTCGTCATTTGTATTTGTGTCCCGGCTTGCGTAAATACTTTTTGACTTACCAACACCTGCCTTTCTATCAGTATAACTGTCTCTACTCTGTCTGCCTGTACGTCTCTCTCTCTCTTATATATATATATATATATATATATATATATATATAACCCCTTCTGTATACATTACTAAAGTTAAAAAGATAAACTTTTGGTTATCTCTTTGGGCCACCCCGCCTTGGTGGGAAAGGGCCGATTTGTTGAAAGAAGAATATATCTATATATATATATATATATATATATATATATATATATATATATATATATATATATATATATATATATACATATACATATATATGCAAAAGATCACAGTAAACAGGTGATATCAAAATATGCAAGAAAACCACTATGAAAAAATAGAAGAATTCCAAGCGCTTTCGTGACTACTCACATTATCAAGGAACTATAACAGGAAACATGACAAGAAGGGCTTATATATGGGGCGAGACTACACCTCACAGTCACATCACACTAACAAAGACTACACCTCACAGTAGCGTAACATCTCACGACTCTGTGAAGAGGAACATAGAAAGGACCTGAAACTCTTCCCAAGATTAGATTAGTCCAATTTATCATTAAATTCTTCCCAAATTTTATTAATTATAAATGAATCCAATTTATATAAACCAAAAGAAATATTCATATTATTTTCTTTTGGTTTATATAAATTGGATTCATTATAATTAATAAAATTTGGAAGATTTATGATAAATTGGACTAATCTTAATTTTGGGAAGAGTTTCAGGTCCTTCTATGTTCCTCTTCACAGAGTCTGACAGAGCGTAACATCTCACGACTCTGTGAAGAGGAACATAAGAAAGGACCTGAAACTCTTCCCAAGAATTAAGATTAGTCCAATTTATCATTAAATTCTTCCCAAATTTTATTAATTATAAATGAATCCAATTTATATAAACCAAAAGAAATATTCATATTATTTTCTTTTGGTTTATATAAATTGGATTCATTTATAATTAATAAAATTTGGGAAGAATTTAATGATAAATTGGACTAATCTTAATTTTTGGGAAGAGTTTCAGGTCCTTTCTTATGTTCCTCTTCACAGAGTCGTGAGATGTTACGCTACTGTGAGGTGTAGACTTTGTTAGTGTGATGTGACTGTGAGGTGTAGTCTCGCCCCATATATAAGCCCTTCTTGTCATGTGTATAGAACAAAAGTTAGAGATAAGATAGGTCCCCTTAAAAATAATTATGGGTATCTTACTGACAAAGAGAATGAAATGTGCTCTATTTTTAATAATTATTTTCTCTCGGTTTTCACTCAGGAAGACATTAATAATATCCCAAGAATTAGGTATTTTAGTGGGCCTGAAGAAGATAAATTATGTAGTATCACAGTCACTAGCGAAAAGGTTATCAAACAGATAGACCGTTTGAAGCAAAATAAATCGCCAGGCCCTGATGAGCTTTTTTCAAGGGTTCTTAAGGAATGCAAAATAGAACTCTGTGAACCCTTAACTAACATTTTTAACCTATCTCTTCAAACAGGTGTAGTGCCGGATACGTGGAAGATGGCTAATGTAATTCCTATTTTTAAAGCAGGGGACAAGTCGTTACCATCAAATTACCGCCCAATAAGTCTAACATCAATTGTAGGCAAATTACTAGAGTCGATTATAGCTGATAACATAAGAAGCCATCTCGATAGGCATAATTTGATTAATGATACTCAGCATGGATTCACCAGGGGCCGTTCCTGCCTAACTAATTTGTTAACTTTTTCAGTGGGGCTTTTGAGGCAGTTGATAATGATAAAGAATTCGATATCGTTTATTTGGATTTTAGTAAGGCTTTTGATAGAGTACCACATCAGAGACTGTTAAAGAAAGTGGCTGCTCATGGCATTGGGGGAAAAGTGTTGTCATGGATCGAGTCATGGCTCACCAATAGGAAGCAGAGGGTGTGCATAAATGGGGTTAAATCGGAGTGGGGATCTGTAACAAGTGGCGTTCCTCAGGGATCGGTTTTGGGCCCGTTGTTGTTTATAATATATATAAATGACCTTGACGAGGGAATTTCTAGTGATATGAGCAAATTCGCTGATGACACGAAGATAGGTAGGATAATCGATTCAGACGTAGATGTCAGTGAACTACAGGAGGATTTAGACAAACTCAATTCCTGGTCAGAAAAATGGCAGATGCAGTTCAATGTAGATAAATGCAAAGTTCTAAAGCTCGGGAGTGTCCATAACCCAAGCACTTATAAGTTAAATAACGTAGAACTTAGCCATACAGATTGCGAGAAGGACTTGGGGGTGATGGTAAGCAGCAACCTTAAACCAAGACAGCAATGCCTAAGCGTACGTAATAAGGCAAATAGATTACTGGATTTATATCAAGAAGTGTTAGCAACAGAAGTCCAGACGTTATATTACAGCTTTATACATCATTAGTAAGGCCTCACCTAGATTACGCAGCTCAGTTCTGGTCTCCATATTACAGAATGGACATAAATTCGTTAGAAAACATTCAGCGTAGAATGACTAAATTAATACATAGCATTAGAAATCTTCCTTACGAAGAAAGATTGAAGACCCTTAAATTACATTCACTTGTAAGACGTAGAATGAGGGAGACATGATCGAGGTATACAAGTGGAAAATGGGTATTAACAAAGGGGATATAAATAAGGTCTTGAGGGTATCTCTCCAAGAGAGAACCCGCAATAATGGATTCAAGTTAGATAAGTTTAGATTTAGATAGGATATAGGAAAGTATTGGTTTGGAAATAGGGTAGTTGATGAATGGAACAGTCTGCCTAGTAGGGTTATTGAAGCAAGGATCTTGGGTAGTTTTAAATTTAGGTTGGATAAATTCATGAGTGAAAGGGTTGGATTTGAGTGGGAATTGCACATGAGTAAATAAAATTATCAAAGCTTATTTTTGGGTAGCATTGAAAATTAGGTTGAACAAATATTCTGTTGGTGGGATGGAATGTGAAGGACCTGCCTAGAATGGGCCAACAGGCCTGCTGCAGTGTTCCTCCTTTCTTATGTTCTTATGTTCTTATGTTTCCTGTTATAGTTCCTTGATAATGTGAGTAGTCACGAAAGCGCTTGGAATTCTTCTATTTTTTCATAGTGGTTTTGTTGCATATATATATATATATATATATATATATATATATATATATATATATATATATATATATATATATATATATATATATATATATATATATACATACATACACATATAATCTCCTTTCAACAAATCAGCCGTTTCCCACCGAGGCGGGGTGGCCCAAAAAGAAAAAAAAAAGTTTCTCTTTTTACCTTTAATAATGTATACAGGAGAAGGGGTTACTAGCCCCTTGCTCCCGGCATTTTAATTGCCTCTTACGTGCATGGCTTACAGAGGAAGAATTGTGTTCCACTTCCCCATGGAGGTAAGAGGAAATAAACAAGAACAATAACTAGTAAGAAAATAGAAGAAAACCCAGAGGGGGTGTGATATATATATATATATATATATATATATATATATATATATATATATATATGCTTGTACATGCATGTGTAGTGTGACCTAATTGTAAGTAGAAGTAACAAGATGTACCTGAAATCTTGCATGTTTATGAGACAGAAAAAAAACACCAGCAATCCTACCATCATGTAAAACAATTACAGGGTTCCGTTTTACACTCACTTGGCAGGACGGTAGTACCTCCCTGGGTGGTTGCTGTCTACAAACCTACTACCGAGGATATATATATATATATATATATATATATATATATATATCGTGCCGAATAGGTAAAAATTGCTATTTTGGCTTAAATAGCAATGCTCTTCTTGCCGAATAACTCAAGCGAAAACTTGTGTATGCAGTAATTTCGCAAAAATAATTCTGAACCTAACGAAAAAAAATATTGTGAGATAAATGGTTATGAACAAGTTGATGATTGAGACACTTATGCAACATATGGGAATCTCTATTGAAGCAACGTTTCGCCACACAGTGGCTTCATCAACTTGTCGGTTTTTAAACCATTTACCACATGTGTCAGACACTGCAACATCATGGGATCTTGATACAAGGAATTCTTCAACGCTTGTCCAACCTTTGGACGAAGACCTACTTACACTAGTGGATGGTCCCACTGTGATCCCGCCTCCTCCTGCTTCAACTCACCTGACTACAGTATATAAGTCACTTCTCCGGCCACATTCTGTACTTCCTACAAGAGTGATGGACTGAACACATCGATTCAAGGCTGAGGGACTGATTACCTCAAACTCCTCCTCTCCTTACAATTTTTAGCTTTGTATTGGACTCACGAAGTCACTGTGTAGCGACGTTTCTTCAATAAAGATTCCCATATGTTGCAAAAGTGTCTCAATCTTCATATTTGATTGTGTTTGTTTATTATTAAATTATTGTAAACTTATGTAAAATATATTTAGTTGGATTAGGGTAAATTAAATTGCGTTTGGTATAACAAGGTTAGGTTGGTTTTCTAAGGTTCTTTTCCTATAAAATTCTTAATTTTTAAATTAACATAAATGAAAAAAAAATCTTGAAACGTATAAATGGAAATTTTAGAAAGGACTTAATTTTAATTGAGTTCTTTTTAATTGACCAATTTTACCTATTCGTATAATTTTCTCCTATATGTTTAAAGATATTTTTTTAATTTAATGTTAATGTAAAAATTAATAATTTTGTACGAAAAGAACCTTAGAAAACTTACCTCACCTTATTATAAAAAGCGCAATTTAATTTACCCTAATGCAACTGAATATAATTTAGAAAAGTTTACAAAAATTTAATAATAAACAAACACAATGAAATAATTGTTTTACGTTAGGTTCAGAATGATTTTTTGGGAAATTATTGCGTACACGAATTTTCACTCACCTGCAAGCCCTGAAGATTTTCTTATTTTCCCTGTAGCATTTGTATATATATATATATATATATATATATATATATATATATATATATATATATATATATATATATATATATATATATATATATATATATATATATATATATATATATATATATATATAATCATGCGTGTTAATGTAATTTCTTATGCACACACACACACACAGCAGCGAAAGCCAAATCCGACCCAAAGCTGTTGTACAGCCACATCAGGAGGAAAACAACGGTCAAGGACCAGGTGATCAGGCTAAGGAAGGAAGGAGGAGAGATCACAAGAAACGACCGCGAAGTGTGTGAGGAACTCAACATGAGATTCAAAGAAGTGTTCACAGAGGAGACAGAAGGGACTCCAGAAAGACGGAGAGGTGGGGTACACAAACAAGTGTTGGACACAATACATGCAACCGAGGAAGAAGTGAAGAGGCTGCTTAGTGAGCTAGTCACCTCAAAGGCGATGGGGCCGGACAACATCTCTCCATGGGTACTGAGAGAAGGAGCAGAGGCGCTATGTGTACCCCTAACAACAATTTTCAACACATCCATCGAAACAGGGAGATTACCTGAGGTATGGAAGACAGCAAATGTAGTCCCAATTTTTAAAAAAAGGAGACAGACATGAAGCACTAAACTACAGACCAATGTCACTGACATGTATAGTATGCAAAGTCATGGAGAAGATTATCAGGAGAAGAGTGGTGGAACACCTAGAAAGAAATGAGCTTATCAACGACAGCCAACACGGTTTCAGGGATGGGAAAGAAGGCGTTTGACACAGTTCCACACAAGAGATTAGTGCAAAAGCTGGAGGACCAGGCAGGAATAACAGGGAAGGCACTCCAATGGATCAGGGAATACCTGTCAGGAAGACAGCAGCTAGTCATGGTACGTGGCGAGATGTCAGAGTGGGCGCCTGTGACGAGTGGGGTTCCACAGGGGTCAGTCCTAGGACCGGTGCTGTTTCTGGTATTTGTGAACGACATGACGGAAGGAATAGAATCCGAAGTGTCTCTGTTTGCAGATGATGTGAAGTTGATGAGAAGAATACAATCGGACGAGGACTAGGCATAACTACAAAGGTATCTGGACAGGCTGCAAGCCTGGTCCAGCAATTGGCTCCTGGAGTTCAACCCCACCAAGTGCAAAGTCATGAAGATTGGGGAAGGGCAAAGAATACCGCAGACGGAGTACAGTCTAGGGGGACAGAGACTACAAACCTCACTCAAGGAAAAAGATCTTGGGGTGAGTATATCACCAGGCACATCTCCTGAGGCGCACATCAACCAAATAACTGCTGCAGCATACAGGCGCCTAGCAAACCTACGAACAGCATTCCGACATCTTAATAAAGAATCGTTCAGGACCCTGTACACTGTGTACGTTAGGCCCATACTGGAGTATGCAGCACCAGTTTGGAACCCACACCTAGCCAAGCACGTAAAGAGGCTAGAGAAAGTGCAAAGGTTTGCAACAAGACTAGTCCCAGAGCTAAGGGGTATGTCCTACGAGGAGAGGTTAAGGGAAATCGACCTGACGACACTGGAGGACAGGAGAGATAGGGTGGACATGATAACGACATATAAAATACTGAGAGG